>VRLP01003280.1:0-67235 GCA_009660295.1 Lophius piscatorius | reverse complement strand
TTCCTGGTCTGATGAGCTGGGGACGAAATTGTAATAGGATCAATCGGGGGGGGGGGGGGGGAGAGAAAGAGAGAGAGAGAAAGGTTGAGTTAAAAGGTTATGGAAGCACCCAGAGGGAATATTCCTGTGATATGCATGTGATCACCTCCATCATCATATGGTGATCATGCACAGAAACCTTTATTTACTGCATATGAACTGGAAAACGATGATGATTAAAGGAAGAGGAAGTGATTTATCACAATGACGCATGACCTTATCTACAATGGTTTAAAATTACGGCCTGTACCAGGTTTTTAAGAACATTGTAAAAGTTTTTTAAGAACATTGTAAATTACATTTAAAGGTCCATTCACGCACTACTACATTAAAGATGGATACATTGATACTCAGCATTCATGACTTGTATATTTATTCATCACTAAGGAGAGCTCACAGATGTGGACTAGATGGATGATATGGAGCAGCACCACCAGAAAACACTGGTGTCAGTGTAGCCATGGTTTAAGAGCATACGAAAAATGTTTATGGACACGACAAAGAATGAAATTGTAAATTGAAAAGGACAAAATCTGTCCACATGTCGCACTGTATGTAATGATAAACAAACCTTTTTTTCTTTCTTTTTTTTTAACCTGTCATGTCCAGCTGTCTCGGCATGCAGAATGAGGATCTGCAGTGCCAGACAGATTTTAGTCAAAGGAAGATTCTGTCATACTTCTCCAGTTGTGTGAACTGCATTTTATTTGTTATTATTATGTGTTATTAGTCGATGAGGGGACATGACTGGAAAGAGGACTTGGGAGGATGGGAGAAAGAAAGAGGGAAGAAGGGGAGCAGCCGTCAGTCCGAACACTGTTTTTCATAAAGAAATCTCCCACTAGACACAGAGTATAACTATGAGAGTAAAATCGGATATGTATAGAAGACAGATATCCTCGGACTGATTCAAATGCACTAAATTGAATCGGTCCAAGGATATCTGTTTTCTAAATATCACATTTTACTCTCATAGTTCATGTATTGGACACTAGTGGGAGACTTCTTTACGATAAATTCAGATAAACAGGGTTTTTCATGGGATGACAGCGTAGGCAGGGATCAACCAGGAGCGGTGGAGGAAAAAATGTATCTTAAATACAACAGATGATATGTGATTATTAGTCTATCAGATTGGAGATTGTGATTGAAAGGTATCTGCCTTCAGCAGCAGCAGCAGCCGCAGGTATAAGTGACCTTTTGAGACTGGCTACTGGTGGTGGTGGTTGTAGGAGCCAGGTAAGGTATGGATCCATGTATTTGATTGGTCACTTACGGTAATTTGGGTCACGTGGTGTTCGAATGAGAAGTAATTTGCATATCACGTCACCTGTCAGTTTTGTGAATGTTGGAGAAGGGGTGAGCGTGGGGAAGCTGCACTTATTGCTGACCGCTTACAATTTTGGTATTTGTTTGATCATACATTTTTATCTTATCTTAGGCCTTTGTTGTTATTTTGGATACTGCTCATACACAATAGATTCTCATTCAATAAATCTACGAAACACAGCCATGCAGTGATTATTTGGACAGACAGAGCGTCAAGCAGACTTTTTCCCCGACTTAGACTCCCAGTTACTAATAGGATATTTTGCTTAAAGATAGTCACCACTTTAGTGGCTGATGACTCCGCTGAGACTGGTGATGAGGCTGATGGATATGCAAGAACTGGGCGGAAGTGGGTAGGTGGAGGGAATGCGCGAACCAGCAGCATTAAAGAACTACATTGATGGACGGCATCATATTTAGAAAGACAGCAGCAAGGCTAATGACAGGCTAATGATGAAAGTGTGTCAGCTTGATTGGATGGATGTGGCCGGCTGATGGGTGCAGCTGATATCAATTGAAAGAGAGACCGTGAAGCGGGTAATTGATGCTAAGCATGAATGAAAGGTGGGAATCATAAAGTGGTAGGAGCAGTTTTTTAATATTGCAAAATAAGGCTTTTTTTTTTAATTTAGCTAATTTTGCAAAATATACCGAACCAAAGGTCCCAAAACCATGTGGAGGGATAGACATCATTGACCAGACAACCCAAACATACATGTAGGAATGTTTGGCCTTGGCTGAGTCAACAATTCCAAGAAATGCCTCCAATATGAATTGGTACGTGTGGGGAAAAAAATGAAAATCCAGATACATTCAAATTCACTATATTGCAAACAGGGAGGAATTATTTCTTGACACTCATGAAGGGACTCATATAATATTATATTTTTGCAATAATCAATCACTGAATAGCGAATTCACACCTCTTCAGAACCTAAAAACTTTTACATCCCATAACCACCATCACATTGCATCTCTCCCACTGTGCTTTAATAACAGCTCCGCCTGTAACAGATGGCTATTCCAAAAACATCAGGGTCGAGTCACCAGCTCCGATGTAAAAAAACATTTGAATGCAAAGATAAATGCATTGTCTGCTGAGGTTCATCGGAGCCAACACAGATATTGGAGAGAGAGAGATGTTTCAGAATGCCAGTGAAGAAATGGATCAGTGAGTCCAAACGAGAAGAAAAAAACTGAAAGGTCACAGCTCAAATAACTCTGACATAAAGGAAAATTCCGCCTTTTCCAAAGCGGGGCCCTCGCTGTTCAAACAACTTTTAACAGTCAAAGGGTGACTCAAAAGAGAGATCGTAGAAATGCTGTTTCCCACCACGAAGGCCTGTGTCCACAAGCTCCAGGATGAACACTGTGTATACACGCAGATTCGGCTTCATGGTAAAAACAGTGATACAAAGACAATAATGAGGACGGGGTCAAGAGGAATGTTAGGAAGAGGGAAACAAGGGGATACCGCGATGAGAAACGAGGATCAAAGGGGTGTATTTTAATGAATGATGTGCCAGCCTGTTAATTAATCATTTTATGTACTACCTGCTTTCAAGAACACATGCTAATTTGAAGAAGTCATGTGTTGGTTCACACCCAGGGCCCACAGGAGAAGGTCATGGCTGAAGGACTTGGATAAGAGGAGAGGACGAGGTAATTACAAAGTGCGGAAAGAAGCAGATGTTGGAACTTTATGATTGAGATTTGATTATTGGCCTTAAAGATACAATTGTTGAATTGAATAAATTTAACAAAACCAGACTTAAGACGCTAAGTAAAATCAAACAAAAGTTTCTTTAAAATGGTTGCTGTTATTTTGAGTATTATAATAATGTTATAACACTGTAATATTGTGTAGGTCCCACCTTTGCCACCAAAACATCTCCGACCCATTGAGGCATGGACTCCACAGGATCTCTGAAGGTGTGCTGTGGTATTTTGCACCAAGAAGCTGGCAGCAGATCTTTAAAGTCCTGTGACTTATGAGATGGGGTCTGCATACATTGAACTGGAAAGAGTGGAATGAACACATCTCACAAATGTTTGATATGATTGAGATCCCAGGGATTTCGGAGACCAAGTCAACACATTAAAACTGTGTTCCTCTAGCCACTCCTGAACCATTTTTGTGGTTTTGATGGGCCCATAATACTGCTGAAAGAGGTAACCACGATTTCCATGAAGAGGAAATGTTTAGGTAGGTGGTAGGTTTCAAAGTAACATCCACATGAATGGGTTTCGTAGCAGAACATGGTCAAAAGCATCTCATTGCCTCCTCTGGTTCGCCCACTTCCCATGGTGACATCTTCTCCCCATGTGAGAGGCGTACACGCACATGACCTTCCAGATGATGTAAAATATAACATGATGAATGAGACTAGGTCGGCTACCTACATTGCTCCCTGGTCCAAGTCTTTGTAGGTGCTTTCAGAGGTGGACACGGGTCAGCATGAGCATTCCGACCACTCTGGAACAATGCGGCACCATAAGCAGCAAGTTGTGCCACATTAGCCTATTCTGTGGATCAGACAA
The DNA here is from genome assembly GCA_009660295.1 of Lophius piscatorius. Classification (NCBI taxonomy): domain Eukaryota; kingdom Metazoa; phylum Chordata; class Actinopteri; order Lophiiformes; family Lophiidae; genus Lophius; species Lophius piscatorius. The sequence continues at coordinate 63,326 of VRLP01003280.1, read as the reverse complement.
TGTTGACTAGCCTTCACCACCCTGTTGTCCAACCTTAGACCAATTTGTTGATACGAAGTACTGCAGACTGGGAACACCCAACAAGACTTACAGTCCCGGAGGGAGTCCGACCCATTCGTCTTGCCATCACAATATTGTCCATGTCAAATATCCTTACGCTGGCCTACTTTTGCTGCCTAAAACTCATCTCAGTCATGGGGGAACAACGAAAGTTTTACGAATGTATAATGCATATTGTGTACATAAATAGAAAATGAAAAAAATCTAATCTGCAGATTGACATAAAAGTCGCCTCTCCAACCACAACCAGGCCAAAATGTAGCAAAATTTGAGTGAATAGCAATTCCTCTGGGAATGAAAGTCTACACTATTTAATCATTGGATTATTCTACCTAACCCAACTATCCCTTGCTTAATTCTGTTCAGCTCTTTTCCAACATCCTCTCCTGTGCCACGCTGTCCATCTTTCTTTGCAGCCGGCAAGAGAGGGGAAGCACCAGAACAAACCGACTCCAAAAGGCTCTTTGTCCCAAGCGTCAGAAAGTACACTTGCACTCTTTCCTTCCATTGTGTGGCTACCTCCTACATACACCCAGCGTGAGCATGAGTCTTTCCCCTGTCTGGAGCTTCAACAATGCTCCATCTCTATGAGTCGGCCCACATAGCAGAATACCATAATGAGCGCCGTTAACCTCTTCGCTTTATGTTGCTTCCTCTCGTCTGCACGGTCTTTAGTTCTCTCTGTGCATGTCGATCCTTTTCTCCCTCCATCTCTCAACTGGTAATGACCTCACCAAACACCCACATTACGGTGACTTCATCTGACCGCAGCTGCATTCAAGGCCACGGAGCAAAGCGTTGGTGGAGGAGACAATTAATACAACCACTGTGTCTGGGACAACAGGGTGAGACTGTTGGGAGGAAACTTCTGAAAGACCTCAACCATCTGCATGTGTCATCTCAAGCCATTCTATCTTTCAAAAATCTGCCACTGAGAACTTGTTTTGTCACCAGTGTCAGGTGAAGAATTTCCCACTTGCGTCATCTGGGAAATTTAATCTGTGGAACGCTTCAAGGCCGGTTTTCTAGTCTTAAAATTGCCACGACTGCTCTGACAAATGGAGGTTATGTTTTCTTTTGCGACTGTACATGTTAGCCATATCCCATGTCAACAAGAGGCTTGTTGCAGCGTCACTGGTTTACAGCTCGATAGATTTCTGTTCAGTTCCAAAGCTCCGGATGTCATACTTTTAAAAGTTATAACTGTAGCATGCATGAAACATCTACTGTACCCAGTTTTAATGTTTGGTTGATCTGATGTCAACCGATCAATTTACATTACTGAAATAATGTTACATATAAACGTACATTTCATGAAGTGTCTTTTTTTTAATTCTGACCAGAATAAATATTCAGTGACGTGAAGCTGTTGCAGCAGACAGATGCTGCCATCTGCTGGACACTAAGGTAAAACATACTGAGTCTGCAGGCGATACAAAATCAGTCATATTGGAGGTTGAGCGGACAGCCATGTAAGGAGTTTTTTAAACATTTGGTGAGCAAGATAATAAATAAACGTGACTGACTAAATATAAGTAGTCAAACATGACCAAGTTTATACATCAACACAAGTTTGTAAGATTTTCTTATTAAATGCTTTAATTTGAACATTTTTCTTCAAAATAAGGAACATGTTAACATACAGAATGTGTCTGTTTTTATAAGGTAAGTTGTGTGTTAAGGATTGGAGACTGTTGAGAAAAACTAATTCACTATCTTTTATGAGTTGTTCGGCAGCAACAAAACTTCTTCAGCGTCACTTGATCCCTGATTCAGTCGGTGTTCAGAGATGCTGCTGCAGCCACAGAGCTGAGTTGAGGAAACAGTCTGCCTGGGTGTGCACGCTTGACAGAGAATGTCCTTCTTCTGGAAACCAAAGCAATCTGGATGGACAAGAGAACAAATGAAGAGCTCAAAATCTATCCCAGTAATGACAGGTATGACAGAGTTTAATAAATAAAATCCCTTTGTAAGATGTTGTTGGATCAATTTGTTTGTTGTGTGTTTGATGTGAGCTCCGTTGTACCTGACAGGTAAAGCTCTGCTCTTCAGGGCTTTATAGAGCTCCAGACCCTGATGAGGAGAAACTCGCCTGTCTTTGCCCCCCAACACCAGCAGCACAGGAGTCTTAATCTACGAACAAACATTAATGAACAAACTAAACAAAACACATTTGTGCCCTCTTTACAAAGCAAACCTTTGTTGGATAAAAGTGAGGCCAATACATGGGGAGGTAACTTTTCAAAATGAATAACACTGAAGAATGATTGAATTTTAATTGGTAGTACGGAAAGTACATTTGTTCCTCGAAGTGACCCTGGACTATAAACCATGAATAATCCACCATTGTTGTTTTTGTTGATTTGTCCGCACATGGCAAATGGTCCGAAAACATTACAGTCATGCGTTTCCACAGGACTTGAGTTCGGTCACACAACAACAACAATGGAATATTCAATCGGTTAAACTCTTGACCTAAAAGACCACAACATTCTGGTGCTGTGTGAATGAAAGGTCAAAATCAAAACAAAAAAAACTGGAGCCTCATATTCATCTTCATTGGGTGCAAATTTTTGAAAAAGGATAGTTTGAAAATGAAACAAGAGAATATCCATAATGTCTGATGAGATACGCAGAATCCTATAGAGATACACAAAAGTCTGTTTCAGTCAGTAAGTGTAAAAGAAACTGACTGATTTCAAAAGTTTTAGTCCCTCAAGTCTTACTGATGCTGTCAGTTGAACATGTTTCTTTATTAAGGATTACAGTCATGAATGGGACACAGACTTTGATGAGGGACGATGTTGGATGAACAAGTTGGACATGTTTCCATCTTTAGCAGCCACATTTCACTATTTTTTCCTGGGATAGAACCCTGAGGACAAATCTTTGTTTGTTGCTTATTTTACTTTTTTACTCCCTTCTCTCTGCCATTTCTCTGTTGCATGTATATTTGGCACCTGTCGCGGAGTCAGGCTGTCGAAGAGAAACACATGTGACATTCATCATGTGTCTTAATAACGTGCAATAAGCAGATGCACTCAGAGCGATAGCAATAAAATGTAATACCGTGAAGCCGTTGCTGCAACCCTACACACAACCCAGTTTCCCTATGAAATAGACTTCTGACCTCTCCAATAATAATACATTAATTATGCGTTATGATTAAGAAAAAGCATTTGCAGCCTGTGTGTCTAACCTGATGAGCATGTGTGATAGGTGACCTCTCTAACATTGCAGCCAAGTCTTCAGCAGTGGGAATCTTGTCATACGAGTAGTCAAGGCCCATACTTGTGTAACGCCTGTAGACACAGAGAGAGGATGAAAGATAAAGACTTTAGAGAAGCTCAGACCTGATCAGAGTTTGGACTAGTTGTTGTGTCTGTGCAAATCTCACCAGTCTACTATGTCACTGGTGCCCAACAAAGTAGCGGCATTGATGACAGGGTTTCTGACCACGCACGCTCTGTAGAACTCTGGGTACTGACCAATCAGATGACAAGATAAGAATCCTCCATGAGAACCTCCGATCACAGCCAAGTGTTTTGGGTCTAAGGTTTCGTCCATCTCCAGCGTAGTCAACACGGCCCTCTGGGTAAAAAAATTGGGTCAAATAATTTTCAATTGCAAGGTGACACGCAGCTGTTTCTGGTCAATCAGATGACTACAAGCCTGCTTTTCGCTACAAGATTATGTCACAATTATTTATGAAGCTGCCCAGTTTTAATTTATATTCTTCTTGATATCCCTACATGGTTTTTGGTAGATGTACAATTAAAGAAATTAAGACAGACAGATGCTGCCATCTGCTGGACACTAAGGTAAAAAATACTGAGTCTGCAGGCGATACAAAATCAGTCATATTGGAGGTTGAGCGGACAGCCATGTAAGGAGTTTTTTAAACATTTGGTGAGCAAGATAATAAATAAACGTGACTGACTAAATATAAGTAGTCAAACATGACCAAGTTTATGAAGCTGCCCAGTTTTAATTTATATTCTTCTTGATAACCCTACATGGTTTTTGGTAGATGTACAATTAAAGAACTGCTTACAGTTCCCAGAATTTGTGCATATTGGTTGGTGAAAAAATAGACTGCACAGTCTTTCAGCTATGCCTAAAAAAAAGCCTCATCTGAGACCCACTATGTCCCACTCGCAGAACAAACCGGAAATCCAGAACCAATTTCCATCTGATTTCCATCAGAAATGGGGAAAAAATTGGCAAAACTTCTTAATAGTAGAGGAGACCACTTCAGTACTTGGATGCTTTGTGAAAGAATATTAGACTGTTTTGATTTATACGCTGGAAAGAAAAAGTGAAAAATGGACGAACAGACAGTATAGTTCCTGAAAGACCCTGAAACCCTAAAAAGTTCCCTGATTAACTCAAAGTATTCATTATTTGTATCGTTATTATTATTATATCCACTCCTTACTTTGCTAGTAGTGTCGTAAAACAGGTATAAACCTTCTACCTAGTTCCATTAAGCATTTTTTCCCTCCCTCACAACAGTATTCTCAAATATTTCACACATTGCTTCTTACTCTGAGGTTTTGATTACAATCTCACTGTATTCTGGATTGTATTTCAGTCAGTACCTGAACATCTTCAACATCTTGCCTTCCAATCTGACCGATCAAGGACAAGATGCTGTCCTGTCCAAACCCTGTGGATCCCCTGTAGTTCACTGGGCAGAGAGAGACAAAACGTGTGTGCCACAAAAAGTTTTGATAATGTTAATTTAATAGAATATTTTTGCAGATTCTTTTATGGTTTAATATAACATGATTTACTTTAAACAGCAGAGCGTTGTGAACTGATAAACAATTACACGAGATAGATACAGACCACTATGACAGCAAACTGCATCCTTTTTTGACTACCAGGTCAAAGTTTCTGGTAGCAGATGTTAAAAGGAAAATTATGAAACAAATGTTTCCTCTGCAATTTAATAAGTACATAAAGAAAATGGTGAAACCCCTGTGTTCAATCTAATTTCCACATAGATTTAAAGATTCAAAATAAACATGGCACAAACATGGCATAAACATGTGACAGATTAGAAATCTGTGCCGATCAAAAGCAACAGTTCAAATATTTAGTGAGATGTGTTTTGCTTTATAGCTTTTCGGCCAAGAATCACAAGAGACTATCGATGCTCTGTTTGATGAAGCCTGCCTCACAGACGAAGCAAAGCTTGTTAGCGGTTGACTGACGTTTGTTGCAGGTGTGTGTATGTGTGCGTTTTTGAGTTGTCTCACCCGAGAGCACCGCAAAGCCGAGTTTAACCAGACCAGCTGTGGTGCTGTTCCACTCTGCTGGGGACTGGGAGTGTGGGCCACCTGCAGGAGCACAGAAAATACAAATAAAATGAAAATGTGTTTTGATCCCCTGAGCTGAAATATGATAACCAGACTAGTGAGCATAACGAGCGCAGACCATGGATGAAGACGACCAGAGGTGTTTTGGTTTTATGGTGAGAATAAATTAGTTTTGGTTTCACCAGGATGGCCCCAAAATCTAAACCAGCTGATGAGAAGAGAAAGTTAACAAGAGAAAGACAAAACAAGGTTTAAAGTCACAGAAAATGTTACATTAGTGATTGTGTGTCTGTTTCATTCTTACAGTATTGTCTGTTGTCCTCCTCTGTTGAAGGTGTAATATTTAAAACCATCCACTCAAAGTCAAAGGTCATGGCGGGCTGCTGCAGGGTTATCCAGGTCACTTCATCACCTATCGAAGGGAGGAAACCCACCCTCTGCAAACACACACACACACACACACAGAGTAATACAAAGAAAGAAAATACATAATAATAAACATTTCTTAATCAAAATAATCTTATTAAACAGTACACTAAATGGTATTACAGTACTTCAGTATGGTGCTTTATGACTGTTATATTTGTGTGTGTGTGTGTGTGTGTGTGTGTGTGTGTGTGTGCGCTCTGTCTAACCAGGGTGGGAGTTATGGTGGGGCTGGAGCAGCAGACGATGATCAGGTCCTTCTGGACTGTCAGCAGCTTCCAGCTGCCATAAACGTTAATAGAACCAAAGACACCTGAAGAAAAAAGGAAGCAACACAGGGCAACAACAAATTATTCTTTAAGGAAAGACTGAACCCGACAGAGACAAGACAGAATCTTAAATCTTAACAAAACTAAGACTTTAATCATTACAATTATGGTCATAGCTGTCTTCTATGACCTTTTTTTGATGTATTAGTCTATGTTGTCTATGTTTATACATTTTTTGCAATATTAAGCCAGACGGCCTTGTCATACCTTTCTGTTCGTTGTTGCACCCCTGATGATAAGGAGGAAAAGATGGAGGTGGAGGTGGAGGAGGAGAGAGAAAAGGAGGATCTTGAGTTGGAGGAGAAACATATAAAGGAGGGAGATGACCTGAAAGTGGAGGAAAAGGAGAAGTGGGAGGTGGAATAAGAGGGGAGAGAGGAGAAAGTTGAAGAGGTGATGAGGGAGGAACACCGGCAGGAGAAGGAGAAGGAAGAAAACTATGAAATGAGGGAGGGTTGGGAGGCCAGCAGGTGGAAGGAGAAGGTGGACCAAGAGGAGAAGGGGGAGGAGGGAAGAAGGTACAAAATGGAGGAGAGGGAGGGGAAAATGATTGAGATGAGAACAGCTGAGGAATGGGGGGAGGAGAGGATGGACTCTTACGATGAGAGAGGGTGGAAACTTTGTTTGATCTTCGGTCGAACATAAAGAGATCCTGAGCGAGGAAGAGAGCAAAATAAAAACATATTTACTTTCAACGTGCACTAATAAGCTTTGGGCCCAATTGACCCAGTCATCTAGATATCACAATCTGGCCCTTGTCAAAGTTTCTTAGATCCTTACACTTCCCATTGCTGCCTAAAATCTCCCACCAGCTGGGAGGAGTCATTCTAATTTATATTACAATATTCTGAGATTATCAATCTTTTTCACCTCATCTGCCAGTGGTTATAATGTTATGGCTGATCATGTAGTTGTACAAAAAGAAGGATGCCACTTTCGTGGCTGGAGTCAGGATTGATAAGCTTAGCTTGATCTAAAGTCTTAAATGTGTGGAAAGGTCATAAAATCCACCTATGGGAACCATGAAAGCTGATTTGACCACCACAGGTCGTGTACAATTACAGGTATGAGATAAAATATGTAAATTAATGATCTCAACCTATCCATCAATATGTTTTTACTACCTTTCGGTTTCTGCAGGCGCTGCTGAACACCAACCTCTGACCATCTTCAGACCAGCAGCACGGTGGTAGAGCTTCATACACACCAGCAAACTCACCTGCAACACGTAGAGCCATGGAGAACCTTCAATCTTCACATCTTTTATATCTGCTCTCCTACCGACAACCATCACCATCCCTGAGTTAGCTCTTCAAAGGTGGATTATTTGTTACTTTTCACTGAGACTTTGTTGTTCCTGTCAATTTTATCTCATTCATGAGAAAAGAATACCCCTGACGATTAAAAACAGAACATTCATTAGGTAAGCAAGGACCTAAATTAGAAAGAAACGGGAAGAAAGTACTCCAATGATCACAAAACTAAAGAAATGTTACTTGATGACCTTCCTTTGCTAATAGATTACCTCGATACGAAATAGGCTACACTAACACTATTGTCAGTATTTAAAATAAATATTCTTTATCACAAACTAATTATTTTGCCTCTGCAAGGAACATGGTTTACCTCACTGGGTGGTGATTTGCCAAAGTGAGATTGTTTGAATACATCAGCGTACTCCACTTTTCATTTCTAACATTATTAAACTTAAATAAAAGAATAAAAGTATTATTGTGGCTAATCAAAGTGTGCTATGTTGAAAAGTAAGTTTAATTGTTAAGCTGTAAAAGTGTATTCATATCACACTCTCATTAGGGGCTGATCCTCGAAAGTCTAAGCTCCAAAAGAGAAAGCAGCGGTCGGAGTTTGTTGTTGAGGTGCTTCACCTGAACACAGTTAGTTTCACATTATCTTTAACCTTCACTTTGACTGTACGGAGTGTGTTTAATGAGCTATAAAACTGTTATTGAGAGTTTTTAACTATCCAGCCACTGTCGGTCTGTGGAGAGTTTGAACTAGACAGAATCAAGCTGGACGTAACACGACATTGAAAAGTGGCTTTGTGGCCCACTTGTTTACCTCTAGTCAGGGACTTTATCACATGTTCAACGGAGAGGAAGATGTTCTACAGGTAGGGAAAGACTTCCAAACCTGCTATTTTTGATTCCTTTGAGACAAAATGTCACACTTTCTCCATTTTTGAGTGTTGGACGGAAGAATGCATTTAAAGGTTTTTTGCCAAAGTTGTGTGAGTTTTGTTTTTTGGACGTTACATCTCCCTTTTATTGTCAACGTGAAATTATGACATTTAAAGTTAAGGAAAATGGCTGAACGGGCATTTTATTTATATTACTTTGAGTATATAAAATTATGAACTTCTTATTAAACTGCTGTTCTGAGTGAGTGTTGCTGAATGTTCTCAATAGATTTTTGCTTGGTGGACGTTTGTGCAGGTTGGAGGATTGCCGAGGTTAGTGGAGGTGTATGTGTGTGTGTGTGTGTGTGCGTGAGGGTGTGTTTGTGTGTGATTGTATATGTGTGTGTTTGCCTGTGTGTGCAGTGCCCAATATGTTAAAACAAAATGCCAAGCTATTAATTTTGGACTGGTTGTATATATTCCCCTAATTTGTTATCTTAAAAAAAAAAATCCTGATTCTTTTTTTTTCTTTATTAAATGCATCTGCAATTTGTTAATTGTTTAACTACAGAAAAAATATGTAATCTTTATTTTATCGTTTTTCTGTGTTCTGTTACTGCGAAAGTCTGAAAGTAAGTGTTTGATAAATGTTTGATGGATGTCATGTTTGTACAATCCAATCAATAAAACAGATGAAATAAAAGAAGATGTCTAATTGGAGAGGCGCATAACCAGCCGGAAAAAGGACAATAATAATGTGTTGATATTTTGGTACTATAATAATGTGTTGATATGTTGGTACGGACAAGATCAGGATCCCTGTAGAATTACCTGATGATTGTAGATTAGGCGTAAATCAGTAGATCAGTACCATCATTTTATTGGCACTCTCTTAATGGTTAATAATACAATCCACAAATTCACCTCGTTGACCTACAGAATACTTCATTACTTGGTGCTTACCAATTTATATTCAGGAATGCGTTTCAAAAATAAAACTAAAAGTGTTACCATCCCAAAAGGCACACCACTACGTGGCTAAACGCTAACAATCCTGTAGGTAACCTACTAGTTTGTGGTCTGTTGATGACATCCAACAGTGTTGAGGTGTTCCCGCTCCTTAGGTCCAACTGTGTACGAAAAAATCCACTGTTAATAGAAAGAACACACATGTATAGAAGCACAAATACACACAAATAAACACAGAAATATGCGGTACCTGCTGCAGACTGAGGCACTGGTTGTGAGGACCAAAAACTTTGCCTTGCAAGTAGATCAGTGTGACATCATCTGGACTCAGCCTGGGACAGGACACCGACAGGTTGTCCCCAGTCAGACGCTCTAATCAGTAGAGGGGATGGTGTATGGTGACAAGATGAGTTGAGCAGAGAATGACTGAGTTTGAATCAGTCACAAAGAGACAAATAGAATGTGCTCACCACAGTGTCCATCCATGTCGAGCTTGCATAACACTGACCTGAAGTAGAGTTTCAAAAGAAAATAACATAATGAGTCTGAGTCTGGCAAAACATCCATCCATTTTCAATAATTGCTTATTTTTGCAGTGTCACAGTGGTAAGCTGACACTGAGCTGGTCAATTTCCCAGTTCATCACAAGACCAACACATAAAGGTTCATGCTAACATTCGTACCACAGCCAAGTATAATGCATATATTTGGACCATGGGGGGGAACCCAGACAAACACGGTGAGAACAAGCAAACTCAACATGGAAAGGCCCCCAGACCCAGGTGGATTTGAACCGAAACCTTTTAAATATATGTTGCTTGTTAATGTTAAAGTTTTATTTTTAAATAGGAATATATCGAGCTTTGGAGAGGACTAACAGCAGTATTGATTGAATGTTTTTATGATTCTTATAATAACTATTATTTTTAGTGGTAGCAGTATTATTAAAAATATTTATTATTATTACTATTATAACAATAATAATAATAATAATAATAATCAAACTAATTAGAATTATAACTTTATAGCACTTATTGAAACAAAGCTATAGCACTATGCATCATTATTTTAAATGACTGTACTCATAAGTGAAAAGGATTTTCATTAAATACACTTCTCTCAACATAATTTCAGCTGCTGGTGCTATTTTCCTTTACGCTTCATTTTTGCTGAGTCCGAAAACAAAGAAACTCTCTGACCTGCGGTTGGAGCAGAACTTCAGTCCAAGTCTGAAGGGTTCGTGGTACCAACCCACAAAAACCACAGACTCACAGCCGGGAACCCACAGAGCCTGGGCAACAGTAGAAATAAACAATCAAAATATGCAACGCTGAGAGGACAACCAAAGGTTTCTATGAATAAACATGTCAATAAATCAAATCATTAAATATGCACTTCACAACAAAGCCAACCTCACAGTCAAGAATGTTGTTATCCTGCAGCATCATGCAGATAAAGCAGCATCGCTGTACTCACCTGTCCAGGTGAGATATCAGGCGGGACACCCTGCAGCACAGTGATTGTGCAGTTCTGCAGATTCACCACACAAATCACAGGAACACTCTTATTGGTCAGAGCCTCGCCCCAGTCTTCACAGTACACACTCCTGTCCTGTTTGAGAACAACAACACAAGAGCATAATAAGAGAAATCAACACAAGACACTTCAAAATCAGGAAGTGATAAGACATACCGTTGGGGGGATGGAGGTGTCTAGGAGAGAGGGCAGTGGACTATCTAATTAGATTGTTCAACGTGATCTTGGAGAGTCAGGGGTTGCCTGAGGAATGTAAAGAAAAGTGTACTGATGCCGGTGAAGAACAAGGGGTGATGTTCAGTGCTGAAGCAACTATAGAGGTAAAAAGGTGATGAGCACAGTGAAGATCTGGGAAAGAGTAGTGGAAGCTTGGTTAAGAGAAGGGGTGAAAATGTGGGATTAGCAGTACGGTTTAATTCCAAGAAAAAGCACTACAGATGTGATGTTTGCTTTGAGATGGCTGATGGAGAAGTATAGAGAAGGTCTGAAGGAGTTGCGTTGAATCTTTCTTGATTTAGAGAAAGCACACGAGAGTGTGCCGAGGGCAGAATTGTGGGATTGCATGAGGAAGTCTGGAGTGACAGAGAAGTATGTGAGAGTGGTACCGGATATGTATGAAAGCAGCATCACAGCGGTGAGGTGTGCAATAGGAGTTATGGATGGGTTAAAGATTGAGGTGGGACTGCACCAAGGATCAGCTCTGATCCCCCTCCTTGATTGCTATGTTGATGGACACGCTGACAGATGAGAGCAGACAGGATTTTCTGTGGACTATGATTTCACAGATGATATTATGATCTGTAATGAGAGCAGGGAGCAGAGATGGAGGTATGCGCGGGAGAGAAGAGGAATGAAGTTTGGAATACATGTGTGTGAATGAAAGGGAGACGGTTGAATCGGTGAGGATGCAAGGGCTAGAGGTAAAGAAGGTTCAGGAGTTTAAGTACTTGGGGTCAACTATTCAGAGCAACGAGGATTGTGGGGGGATAAAAAGAGAAGAACAAGTGTATGATGGGCAGAAAGAGTGAAGGGAAAGGTTTACGAGATGGTAATGAGACCAGCTCTGCTGTATGGCAGGTAGATGGTGGCTTTGACCAAAAGACAGGAGGCAGAGCTGGAAATGGCAGAGTAGAAATACCTATAGATGGTTTGGACATGTGAAAAGAAGGGATGGGGATATATTGGTAGAAGGATGCTGTAGATGGAGCTGCTGGGCAGGAGAAAAAGGGGAACACCAAAGAAGTTTTCTGCATGAGGTGAGTTGGTGTGACACCTGCTGTCACACCAACCACCATGCAGGTGGTTGGTGTGACAGAGGAAGATTCAGAGGCCAGGACAAGATTGAAACAATTATTATCTGCTGTGGCGACCCATGAAGGGAACAGCGGAAAGAAGAAGAAAACAAAATACTTTTCGTGTTAATGTGTGTGATGTGAATGTGATCGTGTTGATGTGTGTGAGTCACTGTGTTTACAGTTTTGATCATTTACGGGTTGTAGTGTTTAGATGGAGCACAGAGAAATCTGATTATTCATGTCTCTGTATACATGTTAAATACTAGTATCCAAGTGACTGATGACTGTGTGCCATTTGTGCAGTCGTCCGTTTTTAATGGCAGCAATTTAATATGAAATTTCTGTAACCGACAGCCCAATTTTAAACTGCTTTGATTATGGCTTCAGAAAATGAACCCACTTTGGTTAATTGCAGGCTTAGCATTATCAAAATCCAACATGAAGGATATGGCTGATTTACAAGAGAGATGAGATCAAAAGGAAATATTAAACATGTCCTCCATTTTGACAGCTGTTAGTGTCATGGAAAGGACAAGGAAGGTCTTGATGAAGACACGAAGCTGTAACTGTTGGAAAAGGCCCGTCATGACGGTGTTCAGTGACACGGAGGGAAAATGTAAGTATGGGTAGGCTTACATGGGCTGTGACACAGCTGAAAACCTTGACCAAGGTAAACACCAAAACTAGTACCAGTTCTGTCTTTTTTCTTTGTTCAACAAACTGTGGGGGAAATGTTCCCGGTTGCTAACCAGTATGGAGTTCAAAAAAAGCAGCACCATCAATGTGAATCAGAGCAACTTCTTTGGTTTGGGCCACATTGTGTTATTTCTTTAATGTTTTCCACCGTAACCTCATTTCTACTGTACATGTTGGGAAGCCAGCTGTACAGCTGTGGTAAGCTTTCCGAAGTTTCTTCCCCATCTTAACTGTATATTTTATACTTTCATCGTTGAAAGTAAAAGGTCAGTTTGTTTGTCGATCCACAAGTAAGATGCTTTTGTTTCCACCATCATTGTTCGTATGTCTGTTAGCTTGCTTGGTGCCTGTGTCTGCTGTCAGAAAACAGGCTAAGATGTATAGATGTAACAATATACCGGTTTCTTTTGGTGTGACGTTATTGATGTGATTGTGAGTGATATGATTTTACACAATTCACACATAAAGGCATGATACTTCAAAAACTCAATAATTAAGTGGATACTGGTCAATCAGCATTACCTTCACGTTTGCGATTAGTCCATCAAGTGTTTCTAGAGATGTGTCTTTGCTCTTCTCGGCTACATATAGCAGTTTGCTCTCACAACTGGACCATGACAGACAGCCAAACTGGGCTGGAAATAAACACACACCAATCAGTGTCAGTATAAATAAACAGCGCTACAAGGGTTCAATAGTCCATGTACTTTTCAAAGTACTCGATGATGTGACGGGGTGAGTGACGCTGGTCTTGCTAAAACGTGAAAGACTGTGAAGCATCTTACCATCGTTGTACACTTTGCCGTGTTTGTTGAGAGCGGTAAGGTTGATACATTTACTGAGGCCATAACTGTTCCATACCTGAAAATGAACCATCAACAACAGTCTGCTCAAACACTGATATCACTTGGAGGGGATATTTCCATCTGTTGGTCTCACCTCCAGCAGCTGGTGGCCCCCAGTTTCCCTGACAACAGCCCTCAGGTTTTGGAAGCGAGAGTATTTACTTAATAACCTGAGGTGCAGAGAAATAAAAAAAACTTTTGGTAAGGAAACATAGAAGAAATGATTAATCGCACTCTGTAATTAAAAATAAAACATGTAGCCACGCCCACAGTGTTGTCACACTTCAACTTCACTGAAGCAAAGTTAGAAGATAAAGCATTTCATCCAAAAAAGTAATCTGTTTTTTTAATATCATGCACTGTTTTCCGGCACAGTTCTGAAGAGACGACTAATAATCAGACATTATTTGAGATGTTCCAAAACTTAGTGTGTATCGGCGTGTATGTGTGTTCTCACTCTCCAGACACAGGTACCATGGCTCCTGGTATGATGCTCTTTCTCTCATTGCTGTCTGTGATTAGAGTCCACGGCTGCAAGAGGCGAATTCTGGAGCCTCGGACCGGGTCACTCTGACTCCACTCTGTTGACACAATGACACATTTTTATAAATAGGTTCAATTAAGAGAAACAGTGTCTTAATTAAGCCAATTCAAGTAATAGGAACACGGACAAGCAGAGTTTTTAAGCCCACTTTAAGATCTTTGTCAGAAGAAGCAAGTTTCATGTGAAAGATTTATCAGCGGATTATTTATACACCTTTCAGCGATAATATTAAAACCACCTGCTCAATATCGAATATTTCTTTCTCTTGCACCCAAACCAGCTCTGTGATGCGCTGTGAGTTCTGGTAGCCTCCTTTCAGAACCAGTATTAACTTTTTCAGCACTTTGTGCTATAGTAGGTCCTCTGTTGAATCAGACAACAGAGGCTAGCCTTCACTCTGTCAGCCCATGATCCAGCCACCACTTTACCAGTGGGCCTCCCTTAGACAGGTACTACATAGTGCAGACTAGGAACACATAACTTGCAGCTGTGGAGATGCTCTAACCTAGGCGACTAACACTGCTGCTCTGATAATGCTTAGACATTGTACCACAATTTGGCCCTCACCAAAGTCGTACATTTCATAGAAAGACAGTTATAATCAGATTAGGGATGGGTATACATGGTTGTGTATGTATGTATGTATGTATGTATGTATGTATGTATAAATATATGTGTACATATTTATAGAGAGAGAGAATTATGATACCCTCATCATAATTATAGCCCTTGTTTGTTATATCTCTTGTTTGTATAGCTATGTACTTTATCGAATTTTCATATTCAATTTATTTATTTACTTAATCGTTATAATACTATATAACTTGCTTTGGCAGGGTCACCTGTTGTCACGGTGTAGATCGTCTGGGACGTTTGGAGCACATTTTTAGTCACGTGGGCAGACACCGGTTGAGGGAGCCCGTTGACCTCTCCGTACAGACCGCTGATTCTCCCGGCGTCCATCGCTGTCTGCTGCCAGAGTCACACACTCAGAGCTCACGTTTTAGGCACTGACCTATCACACTGCTTCGGTCCAAACATGTACTTAAATACAAATGTCACACTGCTTCACGATAGCGAACGGTTTAAAGCACTCCGTTGTTCTGCAGCTCAGTTCATGAACGTATTCAAACCAGTCCATCAATGACTTTATCGCCTCCTCCGGACCTGACTGTACATTCTATATTAATGACTCCTAAAGCATCGCCTCCATATTGAAATCATGGATGGACGATACCACTTTGGCTGAATGTGCAGGGTTGCAGTAGAGGAAAAGGCCGCGAGGAGGCAGTATATGGCAACTACAGACGAAATATTTATTACTAGTAACGCTGAAACTACTCTAATTTAACATTTCATCAACGGCTATATAATCTTTCACCTTTGGACAGATCTATATCTTTCGTCTGAGACTCCCAGACGAATGGGAAGGCTAACATTTTTTAGTTAATAATTTCAAAATAAGCCATTCCAAAAGGAGAAAAGGCTAGATTTCTTTTCAGCTGTCTCGAGCAATTTCAACTGCGTTTAATCGTTGGATCCTTCCAACTACAGGTGCAACAAATTGACCATGCCTCTGTCAATTATTTTACTTGAGATTTGATCCAAATGTAAAGTGCATTATAAATTAAATGTATTATTATTACTAGGTTTATCTTAGTGGTACAATCTGCCATGTCTAAAAATAAGTTTTCTTCACTGATCAGTTGTTTAGCGAATCTAGTCTAAATGGACACGTGTTTTTGTACATACAAGAGATACAAAGAGCATGCTTAAATAATCTTTATTTCATTTTGTCTTTGATCCAAATGCAGATCCACAGACAAGACAAGTATTGTCATTAAGGAGGCCACAGGAAACTAAGCAGGTAAGTTTGTACAGACATCATTCAATGTGCTTTCAAAAATCAATGCAATCAAAAACACGTGTTGATAATGCTGCCAGCTCCCTGAACAGCAGAGAAAACACTGGTTAGGGCCTTTACATATGAATTACTCAAGTGAAAATCATTAAAATTCATCATAAAATTCAAGTATGTCTCACCATAATTCCCATAAAGAGTCTATTTAACACTTTACCGTAAACTGTATGATCCAACAACCCATGATAATATTAGTTGGGGGGGATCAATTCTATCAATGAACTTTCAATTCTCATGGTTATTTCCATAATTATGTTCGTAAACAATTTTTAGCATTTCAAAATGTCTCAAAACCACACAGTACTGCAATTTTAATAAATTCTAAAGTAAAATGCACCAGGGATTGTTAAAACGTTCTTACTATAATAAAATATGAATACAAAGATATTTTTATTTCATATTTTAATGGCATCTTTTTTACTCATACATTTTTTTTATTTCATGTTAATTACATTTCAAATGCAACACACACAAAACACCACACATTCATTAGGGTTGAATTGCCCATTAAGTCAGTTCCTGGTTTGGCAGCTGAAGGAGCGACCCTGGGTTTAGACACAGGAGGAGAGGAATAAAGTAATGCAGAAAAATATTTCTGCAGCTCTTTTGTTTTGTTACTGAAGTGGCTGCTAATGCATCCAATATCAGCCAGGAATGGGTAGGTCCTATAAAAGTGGTTTTATGTGGAAACGGAAACTAAGGTCGGAAAATAGAATTAAAAGGGCTTGACCGTGAACCCACAAGCAGCAGTTCAACCTGAGTATCAGAAAAAATACACATGAGCACCATAGAGGATTTCCGTGAAACAAGTAAAGCTTCCATAGCCATAAAGCTTTACAACAGATTAACTCCTTCAATCAGACTTGATACTTCCATTCCAATCTCCATTTTGTATTGATAAATTAATAAAGAACATTCTGATATCTGAAGATCAACGGAACATTGTTTTATGGTTGCTGTCCGTTCTGACACAAAAACGAGAAGCTTGATCGCAAAAAATATTCCTCATTGGGGAGAGCTTTTGCTCCTCATTCTGAGCCAACAACTTGGCATTCTTAAATACTGGAGAATTAAATTGCAGGTCAAGAGTATATTTGAAACAGCACTGTAAAGAGTTTTTGAGTCTTTGTGTGTCGTAACAGCTCAAGGCATTGTTTTGTATCCCTCTCAATGCAGCATGAGGAGTTAGTCGCTTCTCCATTCAATCCATCCTTGTCTCACATGATGTCCGCCCGTTTGTCCCTGACTCTGTTCATCTTTTTAGTCCTGGCTTTGAAGGCAGCCGAGTTGAAAAGGTGCTGTCAATGGGAGAAAAAGATAAAGACATGAGTGTACAACTATTTAAAATTAGTACCGTTTGATTTGTAAATCAGCTTTCAATGCAGGATCAGCTCATGATAACTATCATAAAGCCAAGATTAAGAGGAAAAATCCAGAGAATAGAGGTTACCTTCTCAAATCGAGATATCTTGTTGCCTTTAACAGCAGTATCCAGGATGAGGGGAGCGCCAAGGCCGAAGATATCTCTAACCAGTGGGTTGAACTGGAACCACAGCAAAACCACATGGCAAAATTAACAACACAGAAATCTCCATCCAACCAAATACGGTCACTAGAATTCCATCTTTTCTAGCACTATATATAAATATATGAATATGAGAGTGAGAGAGATAGATAGATAGATAGATAGATCATATGACAATACTGCCTGCTGATGCTTTCCTGACCTGCAGATGGTGAATCACTCCTGATTCCATGATTTCTTTAAAGGCATCATAGATTCTTCTCCTCATCCAGCTGTCGATATAAACGCTCTCCACACCAAACCGGATCGATTCATCCGGGAATTCCTCGTTCTGCAGGAGGAGAGGGAGACGTTACCAAGTTAATGTCAAAGAAAACATCAAGAAAAAACACTCAGCAGTGACATAGACCTTACCAACAAAAACCAGCGCAGATACTTACCAAAAAAGATCTTTGTAAGCACTAACTATTAAAATATCAAATGTGTTAATGAATAAAATGGATGCAGCTATAAACCATACCTCTATGTAATGTAACACCTCTCTGAAGATGAAGCGTTGTTTTCGCCTGTCGTTTTTGGCTCGGTGCTTGTTGCCATCTGTGGCTAAACTCTTCAAAGACTGACAAAGACTTTCACTGTCCTCCACTTCAAATTCCTGTATGCACAATGGTAGCATGCAATATAACATTAAAACCAGAAATACCTTGAATTGCAGATAAGGTTATAATGATAGATTAAGTGTGGACAGCATTTAAATCAGCAGTGCAAAATTACATACAAATACCCATCTATGTGACTTTACCTGATCTATATCTCGTCCCAGCTCCACCAGTAATGCGATGGTCTCTCCCACTGCAATCCTATAGTTGACATCACCGCTCTGCAGACATGCCTGCAGTTTGGGGAGGTGACTATAGGGGAAGGCAACAGAGGGACTATCATTGATGGCTGCACTTCACATCACGGCTGATGGCTTTTATTTTGGCAATATCGTTTATCATAAGGTCTTGGTAATGAAAGTTAGCAGAATAATAGTACAATTTCTTTAGATTACATTTTTAAAAAGTCTCAGACGATAGTGACGATTATATTTTTCCTCCATCCTCAGATATTTACTCAAGTTCACAATGAGAAAGGTGCTTTGCTCAACTTTTAAAGTTTCCAATTTGTTTCACTCACATGTCAAGCAGCACAGTCAGTCTAGATGCAGGACAGAGGGTGACCAGCAGCGACCAGGCCTGTAGGGTGGCACTGTGGAGACCTGGATAGCCAGGTTTGGGTGTGGGTAAGGTTCCCTCTCTGTTGGGGTAGGAAGACATGAAGATGCTCTCCAGAAGAGCCAAAGACTTGATCAAGTCCTGGTAGGAATTGGTGGGAATGTTGAGGGAGGGGGGGGAGAATAATGCATGAAAAATGAGAAGTGCAGGGAATGGAAAATGGAACAGCCATTGAGTATAAGATGTTCTCACCTCTCCATCTTCAGCAGCAGACACGTAACAGCACATCCCCAATGCTCTGGCACACTGAGGGAGATAGATGAATGAACATTTTGTTAAAATAACTTCATACAACATGAACCTATTCTTAGTGTTTCCAGTCAAAACAAGAAGCTGTAAGTAAGCTTGTTTTGATGAAAAAACAAAAGGAATCTGACTACAGGATGATATGTATACCTTTTGGCATATCACTCAGTATTACTGGCCTGTATTTGCGCCAACAGAAAGAGTTTGCAACCTCTGACAGTTCAGAGTAGCTGTTGATAAAACATGGTGGGAGTGAGTCTCAATAGGACCCTAAATACTGTCCATTGTTGTCCATTTATGTCTTCTGTTTGTTTCCCAACTTGACAGTGTGTTGAAAGGTGATGAGGGATTATTATGAGACTGAAAAACATGCAAAGCTGCAATCTTGTCGGACTGAGCTTTTCATGAAGTTCACTCGAACAGTGAATGTATTCAGAAACAGAAAATGTAGCAGATTTATTGGCAGACTATCTTTAATGTGTTATGCTATGACTTGTTATGGCTTGATGGTTTTAAATTATGAGTTTCAGACTGCAGTCAACACAGAATTTATACATGCACCCGTCCAAGTTAACACTCCTGTCATGTGTAATTTTCTGAACCTGTAGCCTTTTTTCCAAAAACTTCTGTGGTTGAAGAATTTTTCTCTTTCACGTGATTACTCACACTCTGGCGGGCTGCTATGCTGGCACTATTGTCCATGAGAATGGCGGTGAGGACGGGGCGAAGCATCTTGAAACCCTCCTCTGCCTCATCTCCTCCTCCCAGCTGGATACATAGCAGGGCGAAGACACTGGCTGCCGCTGCCTGCTCTTCCCCATTACCTGGAATCAACAGGACATTATTATTATTATGTTGGTAACTGCAATCCTGTTCCTTCTTGAGAAACAGATGAGGAAAAGTTATCTGCAGTGGCACTTGAGGGTTGAACAAATTAAGCGATCTGTTTGTGTTTACAAGTAATCTGTGTTCATTAATTCTAAGACTTTAATGCAGAGCGGATTGTCTGTTGATACACCTCACATCCGCCCCGTATTACCTTTTTTAAGGCTCCTTTCCAAGCTATCGCTGATCGTAAGGCGTCTCTCAGTCAGAAAATCATACAGCAATTTGGAGGAGAAGGCTTGCCGCAATGACTCGAGTCCTGCTAAACGTGTCTTGGTGCTGAGAGACACAGACACAAGGTGAGGAGAATAAATTTTAACTTAACATCACTTCCTGCAATATCTACTACATTCTGGTGTTGCACCCACATTTTCATTTGCACCTGTTGAATACAACTGGACAAAAGAACAATAAAGATTACCTAATCTTCAGATGTAGGACGTAACTACGTACAAATTGTGTATGTGAATAGATTTTAGATGGTACCCGTGCCTCATATCAGTATTTATTTTCTGACAATTTTCTACTGTGTTTTATTTTGCATTATGTCGAATTCAACCTAAATGGCGGAGAGAATAGCACATGGAAAACGTTATGCACTAATGGCGAAACAAGGAAATTTATGTAAAAATCTAGACAACGAAACGGGAAAAGAAATAAAATCAAGAAACTAGATGTGAGCCGAGTGTTTTTTTTCTGTCTACTTTTTTTTCCTGATCAGGATAATGGTTATTCATGCTGAATACTTTTTTTACAGGAAAATGGCAGTGAAAGAAGTAGAAATTAAGTTCCTAATCCCTTAAAATTACATTTAATTAATAAGAGGAGGCTCCATAAGGTTTGCCCTTAACGAAAGAAAACTGACCTTTTTGTTAATAATTTGATTATATTTGACAGCCTTTAATCACTTTTGTTTGAATAAACGAGTTGGATCAATTCTTTTACCAGTTGCTTTACATAAGGAACTGTACTCCTACATAAGTAATACATATATTACTGAGCTATCTCTGCTCACCTCTTGTCCATGACGTTGTCTATACATTGCTTAAGTTTGTCTTCTGTTTCCTCCTGGGCAGTCTGTGCATCCACCTGCTCCCCTCCTGCATAAGCCAGTCAACACATACAGAGGATTTGTTTGATGTTCAATGATTCAGTTTTAAAAGGAAAAAAATATATTAATGAAACAACTTAACTGTCACACCACTGAAAATAAAATTGATAAAGGAGAATCCCAATAGACAGTGGAGTCAGCTGCATGCGTTTCTTTTTGTCTATGAAGGCAGCACCTTGGCTCTTCTACAAAGTAAAAATGATTCTACAAAGCAGGTGTTAACATTCGCTGTTGCTTACAAACCTGCGCCTTCTTCAAGTACAGAGGTAGTTTCACTGGCACTGCTGTTGTGGCTCAGAACATCAGATGTCATCTCATCATCGCTGGGGCCAGACTCTACCTTTAGTCCATTCTTAACACCTAGAAATATGACGAGGAGCATGGAAAGAAATGAAGACGGGTGGAAAAACACGGAGAGCATAATTTGAATGAAAATGATTCAGATGAAAACACAGGTGTCTCAACACATGAGCTCTGAATCTGGGGGGGGGCAGTTTGTTGAAGGAAAAAACTGAATGAATCAACTATGAATTATGATACAAGTTAGAAGCACAAGTCTGAACTCTGTTTTAGGTGGCAGCCATGTTCTGCTGCATGTCTGTTATTTAGTGTAAACCGACTTAAGATCAAAAGACCTGAACAATGCTAACCATGTCCATCCTGACAGCGATGGTGAAGACTGACATGCTCAGGAAAAGCAGTTGTTAAAGAGGTAACAATGTGCCATCTAGATAATTTTGCATTTCATAGCTGCTACTGTAAAAACAAAAAAAGTCTGGATGGACATGACCTCGAACATCAACATGAAAATCCTAAAAATGTTAAATCATGCAAACAGAGAAATTATTACTAGGTACACACTGTTAGAACTCCTACAAAGCATGTGAAAAATGCCTGTTTCAAAAAGATGTCAATGAACCACACAGTTGTTGTGCACCATGTTACTTCCTGTTTGAACACTAACAATTCTATAAAAGAACCCTTTAGTAAAAAAAAAAATCAAAGTGTAGAATGGTCAGCTTTTTGTGGATACCTTCATGCAATGGCAAAGTTTGCCGCCAGCAAAAACTCGTGTTTTTCTATCAGTCTCACCCACAGACTTTGGTCAGGTTCAGACTATTACTGGGTAATAATTAGTGTATGAATGAGTGAGACAGTTTGGCTTTTTCCCTATTTATGCTCAGGCTCTATGTACCAGAGGAGCTAAGCTGAACTAACCCTCAGGTACCTGCTGGCTCAGGATTTTCTCCTGTTGGTGGGATTACTGGAGACCAGAGTGGCCATTCATTCAGCATGTACTATCCAGAATGTTCAAAACTGTGTGTGTGTGTGTGTGTTAAAATTGAGGTCAATCAGTACATTCAGGGCAACACAGAGGTCGCTATTATTGTTGCTGTAATACAACATGGAAATTGCAACATTGAAATCTTTCATAGTATTAATTGTATAGAACCTCCTGCTAGTGTCCCCCCAATACCGACAACATTCAGGCAAAACCAGAAAAAGCTCAAATTTAGTTAATTCTCCATTCTGTTAATACAGATGAGATCCATCCTTTCTTTGTACATCTGATAAAAACATAATACAAGGGGGATAGAAAAGATCAAATGCAGTTAAATCAGTATTGAATGGAGTAAGGCTCGAATTGAGATACCACAATCTCGATTCAGACATAAAAGCAATTTAATTTCTGAAGTACAACAGTTCAAAAGCATTGATTCGTAACATAAGCTGCAGCAAAGCCAGTGAGTTGTGTTCAAACTCGCCGTTACGAGTCTGGCCTGGCCCTTTCAGAGGTTGGCCTTATACGTATTGTGTACATATTTCATGTAGTATTATAAGAGTTGGAGTTTGTTGCACACCTAGCCACTGCCACATGATAGCAACTGGCCCACTTACATCTATCTGGATTAATTACAGACAGCCCAGTGGTCTTTTTCATTTCTCATGTTCATAATTAAGTGCAACATGATGTAAACTGAAAGGTAAAATCTCAGAGAATCATGATCTTTATCTTAAGCAGAATGTGACTCATGTTTGCCAGTCGCCAAGCCATAGAATTAAGTAGATCTGGGTTTAGAATATGGAATCTGAGTTAACGCAACATCTTCTAAGTCCAGTATTTTGATGTAAAACAGACCAAATAGTGAAGTCATTGATTTGTCATTATTCTGGTTATCAGCTCCATAACAGCTCAATGTTGAACCAGTAGCAAATATGCGTGACAATTACGCAATTCTTATTAAAAGCTACAATTTCCATATTTACTTATTAGTAAGTTGCATGTGCACATTAGTAAATACAACGCACGATTTAATTAACATCCCCCAGCCTTATATGTTAATATTAAATTGCTTGCATTAAATGTGAAATGCACCTGGATGTTATTCATTCACTTAACTGTTCTGAGGTCCGGCTCCGCCTGACTTCAGTAAGATACGAGGAGCAACAATCTACTTTTACCGTTTTATTATGACAGAAAAAACGGCAAAACTAGCCCAACCATTTACCAAGGGTTATATTAAAGTTCCTTTTTGTGTACAATGTTAATTAAAAACAGAATGATTTACAATGCAACTCACAAAAATATAGGGGTTTTTTTCTATTTTGTTGATTCCTGTGAATAAATACTGCTGATAAGAGAGCGAGACAATTATGCAAATACATTTTGAATTGTATCTGTATTTGGGTTAGGCCTTTTTTTTCTATCACCTTGGATTATTAAAAATTCTATAAAATTAGTAAATAAAATAAGAAGAAATTGTCATTATACCTCAGATTAAACATAACCAATCTGAGTGCTGTTGGGCACTCAATGTGTACTCAGTATTTAATTTTGGCCCTTTCTGGTATAAAAGAATGGAATAGAAATGATAGCTGGTTAGTTTACTCTCACTAAAGGCTTTCCACCTCTCAGATGTCCCACATTTCCCCCGAGGCAAGAGCTTTTATGATCTTCCACTAAGTTTACATAAGGGATGTCAAACTCAATTTTATTCTTTTATACTATAATAATAATAATAATAATAATATTAAGATATAACACGAAACAAAGATTTTGGTTAATATGGCAGAACAGACACTGGTAAATAACTGATACTTCCTGTATCAAACATCTAAACTTAACTTCTAGTTATACTGGTTGTTGGTGCTGTGCTAATACATTTATTCAAAATTCCAGCAGCCATGACGAGCCTGCAATTATTATGCTAAATTCTGATTGAACAGAAGAGGCCTTGGGTAGGGTGGAGTAGTTTGCCTGTTCCTCCTGTCTACATGCAATTAGTCTTCAACCTTGAATCAGTTTAGTATCATGCAAATCAACTAACCTTTTGTCATTTAGGTAGATAGCTGGCAGAATTTGGCAAAGCGCATGAAATGGTAAGGACCCCATACTACGGGTGTATTTCATTGAAGCGGGACTGAGACGTTTTTCAAGTTGTCCCTGTTAATTGTAATTATGTTTGTTTGAATTATTTGATTATGAAATGTTTACATTTCTAAATAAAGAAAGGGAAATTATTAAAATTCACAAACTATCAAAAAACAGTTTGAGTCATGTAAAAACAATTTCGGGACATAACGCAGTTTTGAGTTATGCCACAGAAACCATTTCCTGAGACAAATTCCACTCACAAAATGTACCAAAATTCAGCTTTTAACAATGAAAACTAACAAAACATAAATGATTAACGGTCCTAGAAAGCAGGAGACACTACTCCTGTTGTACATTGAACAGTTTGTTGAAAAATATCAAATAGTAGACGAGATCTCCTCAAGAAATGAATTGGACCATCAGAATGAACCAACTTTTTCTTGTGGTATGTACAAGAGTAGATTATCGTTGGTTGTGAGTTGGTGCAGCTACTGCCATCTTTTGTTAAGTTGCACTCAGCCAAATAGGCCCTTAATCTTTTTTAATTTCATGTTAATTTTTGGAGGAAAGGTTAACTAAAATAGATGAGGATAAATAATTGTCATAATTATCCAGACAGATTGCCGAATCACTTGAAACCCAATCAAATTCAAATTAAGTGGATGCTGCTACAGTAGGTCCATGAGTGTTCAGTCCAGTGTCCAGTCCAGTACTTGACTTTAGATCACTCTGGTTTAAAAATGTTGACAGTGGCCCAACTCTTGCCTGTGGACAGGTACACAACGGTCCGAAAAGTGTTTGAATCACTCAGTTATTTATTCCCCACTAATCATACTTGAACCCATAACTGTGAGAGCAGCTCCTGTGCAACCATAAAGACCCACTAAACCACACAACTTCCCACGCAGACCATTGCACAAAAATATCTCGTGTGATGAGTGCAAGAGCCATGCCAGGGTTAACGCGTTGTCTCCTCTTTGCAACATAATGATTAAATAACCATGACAAAGTGCAACAGCCCCTTAGGTACGAGGTTTGGCTGGCAAATCAGAACTCTGAGCTGACAGTGTGGGAGCTAGTTTGATTGGCATGAACATGCCCTAACAGAGCCAGCTTTAAATGAAAGACTAAGATAGCCTGCGTTGGTGATACAAATATTCTGTTGAGGAATAGTGCACTCACAGTAGGGGAACTAAAGCGAGAGAGAAAAAAACATCAAATTAAGCCTGCTTGTCACCATTTGTAATTTTTCATGGTATTAAGAAATTATCACCCTTCTAAAACATTATTCCAACTGAAAAAAAAACACATTTATAACGAGGAATGTGACAATAACTGCATTACTGGTGTCATTTGATGCAGTGGAGTTACTCATTACTCAGAAA
Organism: Lophius piscatorius; assembly: GCA_009660295.1. Classification (NCBI taxonomy): domain Eukaryota; kingdom Metazoa; phylum Chordata; class Actinopteri; order Lophiiformes; family Lophiidae; genus Lophius; species Lophius piscatorius. Next base: position 37,439 of record VRLP01003280.1, on the reverse strand, counting down.
AAAAGAAATATGCAATAATAATTTTGTCAGGCGAAAGATGAAGGAGTGCATGGTGTTTTATAGTTGTAGTGGGACATCATTGTGGCCTGGTAATCTTCTCCTTTAAGCATGAACTTTCATTACTTGGGTTTAGCCAAATTACACATAAGGATCTATCTAACATATTGATTCACAATTGGGGGCATCAGCCACTATGTAAGGCTGTTGGGAGGCCACTAATGGAGATTTTCGACTGCACACACTCCTCCAGTTTGCTTGGACTCTCCCAGCGTTGAAGACCGATGCAGGCATGATTAGTTCTGGCTGTCATGACATGGATAAAGAAATTGTTTGAACCTCCAATCCCTCTTAAATAGCAGTTTTATGAATGTTGTCCCATTGTTTTAACGACATGTTTATTGACATCTGCAGGTAAATTTACAACTTATTAAAACTGGTGTATTTGCGGGAGAAGTAGTTCCTCCCCCGCACTCTGATACGTGTTTAGGGTAGCCTGCTACTTTCTTGTGTTGAGACCTTTTTTTTTGTCGCGAACATTTGGAGGTGGTGGGGTGGCATTATCCACCCTACATTTATTATACATTGCTTTTTTCACTTGTAGCAAACAATATCCATTCACTGCAGCCATATGTTTAATCTAAGGAAATAAGTACCATCACAAACAGATGTGCGGGAAATCTTTTATAAAGACATTTCACTTTGGAAGGTAAACCAAATTTATGATGTAATTGGTAGCACATAGACATGGTCAAAGAAAGCCATTTATGACAATACAACCTGTTGTAAGTGAGCAGGATAAGTGGATGAGAAGGACAGATGTGGCGAAACCTTTGTAGCGATGTATCAGCATCAGGGTTAGGAAGTCACTCATGATGTAAATTGTGATAAGCAACATGCCTGAATAAATTAATCCATTAAAGAGGGAGGCTGTGGTAAAGCAATCCAGTAAGTCAACAAAGTCAGCAGCCTGGGCAGGAAATGCATGTGGAAAGGACACTTGAAACGATTCTGTGATTATGGCTTAAAAACACACCGTGCTTAGGATAGGAGAAGCTACTGAATTTGATGTATGCATTGCAGCAAAGCTCAAGAGCTTCTAGCCAAACCTTGAGTGGGACTCACTCCTAAGTCAGGAGTTACCTTTCAGGGAATCCTTAGCTGACAGCTGCAGCTGAAGAACCTCCTGACGAAGAGAACCTGGAGATGATGTGTGTATGGAGGAATATGGATGGATGAAGTAAATGTGTACAGTTTTTAAGAGGAATGCCGAATGGGTGGATGCACGAGTGCATAAATGTAAAAAAAAAAAAATAATAAAATGTAGGAATGACCATGACAGAGGGAAGAAATATAAAAACGTGTGAGCACCATTTTCACATTCATAAATTAAACAATTAAGTGCACAAGACTGTGACGCACAGTAGTGCAACGGTATGACGCTTTATGCTAAAGATCTGCACCATAAGGGAAACACCACGTGTGATCCACATATGCATTGCTCGTCCACGTCTCTCAAATCTAATGCAGATATCTAAACTTTAGAAAATGTGTATATAGGCCCTGGCACACACGTTCTTTCTGAGCAACGTCAGTCCATAAAACGTGAGTTGGGCGTAACTTCCAGTCACATGCTAGGTCCAATCTGAATCACTACACTGACACCTGTAGCCTTGACTTCCAAGCAGTAATTTAGTGACCTCAACTCGGTGTATGTACCGAATGACTGCACGAGATATACTTACCCAGCAGCTTCCATCTACCAGTTTTAACTGGCGTGGCACAGCTGCTGAAAATAACACGTGGTTTACATTAACCCTGCAAGTCCTGAATGTTAGCTAATATCTGTATTTCACCACGTGTGTAATATGTGTCCAGATATGCAGACTGCACTAATAGTTAGCCACAATGTTCTTCGTGGCAGACAGATTAAGCTGGAGGAGCAACAACATGCGAGAACGTTCATACCACCGCTAATCTGGATCACGTCAACTGTGGCAATCATAATCAATCGAAACTCTCAAAATACCTTTCAGGATTCTTGTAGGATGACTGAGGTGATATTCTGCGGCTACTTGACTTACCCGGCTTGTTGGAGCCACGTTTCCCTTTTTTACTCCGTGGCATTTTGAGCAGTTTTGGTCCACGCTTGACAAAAGCTAACGACTTTAGCTAGCTACAGTTGGGCTCCCCTATCCGGCTATCAAGTCCACTCCTCGCCGATTTGGCAGTTTTAATAAAGGCAGCTGCAGATCAGGGTTATGTGGTTCCTAGGATTATCTCGGCAGTTGAGTAAGAAGTTTCCACTTGTTTCCTAACGTCCTCCAAGAGCTCCAACATTCCCCGCTGCTCCACGCTTTTTCAGTGTTGGAATTATTAGTTGTCCACCAGCCAAAAAGAAACGTCCCTAAACTTGATTCACGGTATACTATCTATGACTGTCCCCGCGTAATCTATTTCTAGCACCAGACTGAGAAAGTAAGTTTTTTCCAAAGTGTTTAGGACGGAGTTTGAAGCACGCTGCAGTCGCTGAGTCCACCATCTTCCTCTCACTGATCAGCGTTGCCAGATAGGAGACGTTGAAGTTTCGAAACGGACGCTAACATTGATCCTAGGCAGGGGAAAGGTATCCTACCAGCCCAATTGCATTATAGCTAATCAATTCAATCTCCTTCTATGACATATTATTTATATGTCTCCTTCGTAGAGTAACACAACCTTCGGGGAAAAAGTGCAACTAACCTAACAGCGCCTCCAGTTATTCATTTTCACTGTCCTATGCCGCTCTCAATAAAACGTGAGGCAGGCAGTCTTTGTTACGTCATTACTACAGCAAGTTTGGTTGGCTGTAACGACTTCACGTGATTAGATAAGTAAACAGGTAAAACACATCCTGATTGTGTCGGCAAATTAATTCGAATGAGATAGCTTAGCCATTAATATGTAATAAAATAGTATGGTTGTCGTTGATTGTGGATTTTATAGCACTTTTGATAGCAAAATGGTTAAATCATCGCAGAAAGGGAGTTAGGATAAGGAACTAGGAACGCTGTTACTGTAGCCGAGGGGTTGCCAGGTTACTTCAAAGCGCGTCCCCCTTTTCCGATATGTGTTTAACCATGCCCAATACTAATGGATTAACACTTACTAGATTTTGATCTTAAAGTTAGCACTTCAGGAAAAACCCCAATGGTGGAAGTACAGTCAAGGAACCTAGATTATTGAGGATCAAAATACAGATATTGACCTCAATTATATCAATTATAACACTTTCCCATAGCCAGAAACCTAATCAGTCAGAATACTAATTTAGAATTTATTTCTTCCAACATTGTGTGCATATATATTAACTTTAAACCTAGTAAAAATTCATACATTATTTAACATTTTTACACCAGGAAAAAGTCAGAATTTGGAATTCATTTTCAGAAATCCAATGTGCTTTTTTAAACGAGGAAAAAAAGTTAGAAGTCTGGCTTTATTCTCAGAACACAAAAAAAAACTTTAAAACCAGGACAAAAAACTTTCAGAACTCCTTTTTATTTTATTTTTTTACACTGACCTAATCCTTTACTGTAGGAACCCCCTTAGGCCGTACTTTAGAAGTTTACTGTAGATACCTCCTAGGCCCCTCTTATGACCTCTACCGTAGGAATGCCTCCAGGCCCTTCTTTAGGAGTGACTGACCACAGTAATAGGATAGAAAATTTTCTAATAGAAAATGTATTTTATAAAAAAAAATAATACATTTTCTAATCAAATAAAAGGTGTTATTTAAATGCTATTTGAAAATTATGTTAGAACCAAATACAATTTGATACACAACGTGCATATTCAAGACAAAGTTGATAAAGACTGTTATCTTATGAATCAGTAGTATTTTTTTGACAATAAGTATTATTATTTAGTTCTAACACATTCAGAGCCTCCCAATAAGAACATGTCTTCATCTCACATAAAACTATTACAATAGTTACTAGACGGAACATACATAATGAAAGTTACATCTTTTCAAGTTAGGTTATCACTGCACCTCAACAGGTGTAAATTTATAAGTGTAGATTTCTCATTAATATTTTTTATTATATTAAATTTTAAACAATCCGGTGTAGTTTCATCTCATGTGGAGAATAGGCTGCTGACTTTATCAACAGATAACTCAAAGTCCGAGGTTCTTGATGAAAAAAATCTTACTAACATACAATGCCATGTCCAAAAAAATGAAATAGCAAGTTACTGACAATAAACACAAATAAGGTGGGGATTGGTATTGAAGGGAGTCCAGAGTTATTAAGCCATTTACTAAAAAAAAACAGTAATATGAATAGAGGATTGGCTAAATGGTACAGAACTATTGTAGAGATTTAATATCAATAGGACCCTTTGGAGTTTCTTCGTTTAGGTCCAGTGGTGAGAAAGAACATGTTGCCATTGATGGTTAGCAAAACTATACTCTAAAACTCAAACTGTAAATCAAAAAGTTAATTTGTTTATATACTTCCCATCACGGAGCGTCACTCTTTTTCTACTCACAGAAAGAAAAGTAGATTGACTCAAGCTCAGACAGCTGTCCACTGACAGAAAAAAAATGGAACTTGGTCAATAAAAAGTGTTAATAGAGCATCTATGCCTGCACAATCGTACAAACACTATCAGACTCAACAATACTGCCTGTAAATTACGTCATACATATCAAGAAGTATCCAGTCCAATGAACACTACACTGCCTTGCTTACTGAATAGTGACGCTTTAGTGTGACAATCTGCTTCATAATACAAAGTCTTTGTATTATTTCCTGTTGTTCTGAAACCTGTCAGTTTGGAATGTCTAACTATATATCGAGTTTCTACTTTTCACAAAGGACATGAAACCAGCACACATACAGTATTCTCTAAGAGGACTCCTCAGCAGTAAACAGTTCTGCAAATCGGGTCTTGGTCTTGCATAGCTGGAGATAAACAGATGTTGCATATTGTACAGCGCGAGGGAATAGTCCAGCTTGAATGCATGTACTGTATGTGTGTGTCCATCCTATCCAAAATAGTAGTTGGTGGGAACAAAGGGCATCTTGCTGATGGTGGCCGCTACAGCTTTTTTCCTGACCTCCACATTGATGGGGGTTCCGTTCTTGGCAAATGCGGCATCTACGTACCCCATTGCGACATTTACTTTCAGGCAGGGGGACGGGCAGCCGCTGGTCACCTCACCTAGATATAAAATAGAAAAAAAGGCTTAAGAATCTGTGTCTGACACCCTTTATAAACATATATATATATATAAACATATATATAAACATATATATATATATATATATATATATATATATATATCCATCCAGACAGACAGACAGAGGTCAAAAGGACCAGTTTCATTTTGATGTCTACCTGATTAATGTGTTTCAGACTTGTCGATTGTTATTTCTCTCTTTATTTTTGAAGCACTGTCTATGTGTTCTGCTGCCCACCTGGGCCAGGATATTCTTGTATCCATATTTTTAATCTTAACCAGATTTTCCAGGTTAAATAAAGATTAAATAAAAATTGCATTTGATAACAGACACCAGGTGAAAGGATCTAAAGAGTGCACATGGAGCATCCAAGATTAAATGTTGGGGATTTGGGTTAAATTTAAATTATTTCAAACTTAAGTATAAACCTCTTTTATGGAGAAATTGAGTTAATTGTATTTAATCTTTAATCAGCAGCAATCAACACAGCTCCCGCCTGCCCACCACTCTCACTGTGTTTTTCTGACCTATGACCTTTCCATCAGGGTCAAGTATGGGTGTGTGCTGTCTGACGGGGGGGCCTGTGGAAACCAGCCCAACTCTCTTCCTGGCTGTCTTGGCTTTGATTTGAGGTATGATGATGTCAGCACCAGGGAAACCCTTCGTCTGACGCCGACGCTTTCCTGTGTGTGAGGACAAAGCATTGGAGTTAATTTTTTTTTTTGTGTGCAAAAAAGCTCCCTGATGTGAGTAAAATATCAACTGTTAGAGTAAAATATGATATTTACAAGATAAATCTCATTGAGTTGATTCATATGAATCAAATTTGAACCAAACCTGACCAGTTCTGACCAGTCCAGTCCTTCTTCCCTATAAGATCTATCAGGCTATAAAATTTGAAAATGATCCACGAAATAGTTTTTGATTTATGTTTGGAAAACAGCGGTTTTCACTTAAAAACATGCAAGTAAAATAATAACTGCCAGAGTGAAATATATATACAAGACAGATCTCCACGAGTCGATTTAACCAATTAGTTCAAAGACTGAAGTAAAGCTCCTTCAATCTGAAGGCTTGGTTTTGTAGGTTTACGACAAGGGACCCCTCTCTCGTTGCACGCTGTTATTATATCTACGGTAATCATTAACAAAGTTAAAATATAATCACACTAAGCAAATCCAACCAGCACACACTCTTCTATGATTCCATTACACTCTTTAAGTTTACCAAGTAGGACCTGAACATATCTACTGTAATAGATGGCATCTAGTTTGTTTCTTCTCTTATACTCTTAATGACAAAAGGGTACAGATCAGATCAGAGCCTTCTCTATTTGGAAAAACTCGAATAGAAAAAAATTCAAAATGAACACTAAACTCTTACCAATTGTCCAGACTAGGGAGGCCTCCACGGGTGTAGTGGTCTCATCAATGTCATTGCCATAGAGACAGAGCCCTGCCTCCAGTCGCAGACTATCCCTGGCGCCCAAACCAGCTAGCTTCACCCCGCTGTTAGCAAGCAGCTTCTCCACCAGCTCCACCACTCTGGACTGAGGACAGGAGATCTGAGACACAAAAAAAACAGAGTTGAATAGTCATGGAAATAACTGACAATACTGAGCTAGATTTTGTTAGTAATATATTTCGGTAAACAAATGAAGCAAATAAAGTAATTACAGTGTATACATATTCTATTCTCTAGTAATTAGTAACGAGGAGAAGAAAGTGAAAAGAGAGCAAACAAATTCCCTCTTTTACAGAAAGACCCACCCACAGCCCACGATGGGCTATATATTCCATGACCATCAGAAAATCATTGCTAATTTACTTCTAAATAGAAGTGCAAACAATCAACTGAGTACCGCCATCTATGCCTGACCGTCAAGATAAGTGCACCAGCTATATGACTGCCTTCAAAGCTCCGTTCAACAAGTGAGAAAAAAACATTTAAAAAAACAAGGATGCACTTCTTTAACCGGATCTGCTGCAGAATTTAGTGAATTTAGGTACACCGCCCAGCCTTCTTCCGAGTCTCAGTAAAATCCGTCCTCCAGTTCTGAGTAGATGATAAAAAAAGCTGAGAAAAACCCATCTTGCCTTTTCAAATGCAGTGAACAATTTCAAGAATATGTCCTTCAATCTGGATCACTCCAAAATTGAATGGGTTTTTCCTTCCGGCATACAGCAGCACCCTTCCACAGCAGCACCCTTCCACATAGTTCGATGATAATCTGTCTAGCATTTCATGTAATAATCAAAACATCTCAAAAAGCATCATCAGACAATGTTCAAAAGGGTAGATACAATCCTGACTGTGCTCTTTTATCTAGATCTGGATCCACTCAAACCCTTCATTTAAATTCTACCTCTCTACGTTCACAACATTTCTATCAAGTTTCATTATATACTATCAATGATCAAACCAAAACTGGCAGAAACAAAACCTCCTTGGCAGATGTAAATATAGTGTGATAGACGCTCTTAATCAATAAATTGAATTAATGGCACTTAGTAATAGATGATATTGCAAGGCCTTGGGAAATATCTACAAATGTGTGAGAAACTCAAATTGACTTTTATGTTTGTTCAGGATGTTTGTCCCAGAATGTAGAAAAATGTAAAAATCAGCATTGAGATGGAAGATGATGATGAAAGAAAGATGTGAGAGATGCTGACCTCGACCCCGTCCTCTCCAGTGTATCCACAGCGGGTGACCCTGCAGCCGGGAACCCCAAACATGGTGGCTATGGTGGAGGTCATGAAGGTCAGCTTACTGAGATCCTCCGTCAGGCCTTCCTGGAGCACCTGAGACATGGATGGACCTGAAAACACACAACACCACGACTAGCACATCATCTGCTTTGACTAAGTCCTGGAGGATACAGAAGAGGTCATCTGGTCAACTGGAAAAGGTTTCAGTGAGGGAGGAGAGAAAGAGAGTGAAAAGAATTGAGGAAATAAAAAGTGGATCTAAACCACAGAATCACAAAAAAAACTGAATGAAACCATAACTGGTGAAAAAGAGAAATTAAACAGGAGTAAGAAAAAGATCAACAGAAGGGCAGGATGAAAGAGGAAAGACAGGAGGCAAAGAATCATTGGAGTAACAGAGAAGGAATGAAAACAGAGAGAAAAAAAAGGTGGTGGCAAAACACGAGAGGAAAGGACGGAAGGAAAGAAAGAACAAGAGGCAAAAGAAGGTGGAAGAAATTAAAAAATGAAAGAAAGAGGATTCATATTTTACCTTGCAGTGCAATAAGTGCTTCATCGAGGAATTCAAGATCAACATCACAGCCTGCAGCTTTGAATTCTGCCAATTTGGCCTACAGGTTATAGACACACATCAGACACCATCACTGTTCCCATCCCTCCACAGGACCAAAAATACAAATACACTCCATCAATACTTACCTTCATATGAGCGGAGTCCTTGTCGGCACAGCCCGCATTGGAGACGACGTAGAGGTAGCCCCGGTTGGTATTTGTTACGATGAGATCATCAATAATCCCCCCTTTCTCGTTGGTAAAGAGGGTCAACGTACCCTGGAGGGTACAGAAAGGAGGAGTTTTTAGTGGGTGTGGATCTGTAGTGGGAGTACAATGTTTTGTGGTGTACTGGTATACCATCTTATAATGGTTATCAGACCATGTACATTTGCCTATTACCAGTTTAGATAAGAGTAAAGCAGACAGTCTGTCTGTCTGTCTGTCTGTCAGTCTGTCAGTCTGTCAGTCTGTCAGTCTGTCAGACTATGCAACTGGAGCCACACACATATGAAGCTATGATTAGCATGGGCATACTTCTGCTATGCAAAAACAATCCAACCGGGATTTGCCCTCAAGGATGAGTACTCCCTCCTTTTTTTTTTTTGTATATTCCTAAAAGGAGTTTCTTCAGTTTCCCCGGTCCTCTGCATCGTCCTCTGACACACCAACCAACAGAATGTCCTCTCTCATCACATCCAGAAAATCCTCTTAGCTCCAACATCCTTATCCCAAAATATCCACTATACATCCTTTTCACAGGTCAAAACCATCTCAATCCGGCCGGTCCAGGACGTCCAACCCGGGCTGTCCGTCGGATATACCAATTTGTAATCCTGTCCGTCCTCGTCACTCCCACGGAAAATCTTAACATTTCCAGGTCTGCCTCCTGTCTTTTGGTCAGAGCCGTCGTCTCTGACATGGTTCTGACATGGTTCTGATATGGTTCTGACATGGTTCTGATATGGTATGAGAGCATGGCTGCTCTCATACCATCTTGTAAACCTTTCCCTTCACTCTGTCTACTACTCTACTGTCAAAGATAACTCCTGACACTCTTCTCTACCCACTCCATCATGCCAGCACTCGATTCATCACCTCTTTTCCACAATCCCCGTTGCTCTGCACAGTTGACCCCAAGTACTTAAAACTCCTGCATTTTCTTCATCTCTACTCCTTGCATTCTAACTGTTACACCTGCCTCCCATTCATAAACACAGGCTTTCTTTTTTGTAGCAACTGACCGTCATTCCTCTTTTCTCCATCACATACCTCCACCTCTCCAAAGTTTCTTTCACTACAGGTCACAATGTCATCGACAAACATCATAATCCATGGAGACTCCTGCCTGACCTCATTTGTAAGCCTCTCCATCACCATAGTAAACAAACAGGGGCTCAGAGCCAATCCTTGGTACAGTTCCACCTTCACGTTGAACCCATACGACACTCCAAATGCACACCTCACCGCTGTCATACTCTCATACATATGCTGTACACCTCTAGTTTGCTTCTCTGTGACTCCAAATCCCCAATGCAACTCCTTCTGATCTTCTCCACCAGCACTCTCAAAGCAAGCATCACATGTGTAATGCTCTTTCTTGGCATGAAACCATGCTGCTTCTTTTTTCAAATTGCCAACTATCCCTTTTTTCGCTTTTTTTTTACCATCAGCTTTATGCTTCTGTAGCTACTACAGCTCTGCAGGTCACACCTGCTCTGTTCTGTGGTCTATCACCTGAGCACTGCAGAGAAAAATTTGGTCCTGTTATAAAAATAATAATAAATATACATTTAATTTATAACGCACTTTACAACTGGATCAAATCTCAAAGTCAATGTTAATTAAAAGTTATAGGTTCTGCTAAAAAGGAAAGTTTTAAGTCCGTTTTTAAATGTGTGTCGTCTGTGGAGCCCTCAGATGGTCAGGGAGAGTATTCCACAGATGAGGGGCAGCAGAACATAAGGCCCGATCACCGTTGGTGCTGAGCTTAGTCCGGGGAAGGACGGATCGTGTTGAGGTTAGTTGGGTGAGTAGTTCTTAGGTAGGGGGGTGCATTGCCATGGATACACTGGTGAATGAGGAGAGAGATCTTATAATCAATCCTGGTGGAGATGGGAAGCCAATGAAGGGAATGAAGAACGGGGGATACGGAAGTCTTTGAAGACTTTTATTAGGGATCCCGATTAGAAGTACGTTTCAGTAATCTAGTCTGGAGGAGACAAACGCGTGAACCAGCTTTTCAGCATCACTCAAGGTGTAGGTTATAACTACATCTATCCAATCATGGCAGCAGGCTGAAATGACACACATCCACACCAACAAGAGTTAAGAGCAGTTACCTCTGATATACCCAAATTAGACTATATAAGACCTTAAAAATCTTTCCAATAGCATCACTGACAAAATTCTAAGATCCTTCAAAGATCTTAGCATTGTCTTGTTAAATTCAACAGCTCTACAACACAAATGTACAAATGCATAACCAGTCGCTCAAAGCAGTCAGCTACAGAATTAATAATTAAGGAAGCATTATTCACAAACTCAGTCAGGAGAAAATTCATGTCTTAAGTGAACTAGGCTAAAAGCATCAAACGCATGATGTCAAAGTCTATCCTAGATATGCATGAAATAAAAAAAATACCTTACGTATATTATTTTTGTTCAGGTGACACAAATTTTCTATCTTTAATTGTCCACATAAAGCAAATCCCTTTTGTCCTATTTGAAAGTTAAGTTTTGGCATTATCCCGCAATTAGATTTTTCACTAAAAACTCCATCTCCCATAATAGCATCTGCTTACTTGTGACAAAACAAACATTTAACACAGACATATATTTTCAATGGAGAGGCTGAATGGAACATCTTTCCTCCTCTGACATAGTCCTCACACATCACAGTTTGGCAGATATCACTTAACGGTGACTATATAGCCTCCTCTGATTGGTTTATCATTGATTTTCTTTTAAATAAACGAATGCTAACTTGACCTATCCTCCTATGACAGTCTTTAGTAGAGTACATGGACACACCGACGACAGCTGGGGGGGGGACACAGAAAAAGTTGACATGGCTGCTACACAGAAGGTCTAACATAACTTAGACCATAAGGGTTTTTTTTTGTAAACAACAACTACGTCTCGTAAAAAGTCTTGCTTCTCTGGCTCTCTCTCTGAAGCATCGCCAAGGGTGTTTCGGAAAATCTGAAACACAGTGTGGCACGTCTGCTAGTACGCCCATTTGGCTCAAAAATGCACATCACACTCAGGCAAAACACAGATGTGTTCTCTATAAACCCACCAGCATCAAACAGCATCAGTCAGAGACACAGGTTGACCATGGTTCAACATTAAGCAGCTCAAAGTCACATGTTTTCCTCAGGAGTTATTGCACACAAAAACTGTTATTTCTAGCTCTACACAGAACAATCCTTCATCTCACCTGGTTGTCCTTAAGTTCTGCAACATCTGCAATCACTAGAGACTCCATGAACTTCACCCTATCTTTGCCATGGACTTTGGTCTAACGGGGAAAAAGGAAAAATTGTAAGAAAGTTGTAGTGTTTGAGTGGTTGTTTTGTTAATTAAAACTATTCTAATGAAGTTGAATTGACTTAAAGTTGTTTTTAGGAATTCATCTGACCTGCAGCATGTGGCTGACGTCGAAGATGGAGCAGTGCTCTCTGGTGTGCATGTGTGAGGCTATGTGACTGTCTTTGTACTGGACAGGCATACTCCAGCCTGCAAACTCCACCATCTTTCCTCCATGCTCTCTGTGGAAGTCAAACAGCGATGTCTTCTTCATGGCAGCCTGGGGGAAATAAAGCACAACACTGAATCCACAAAAAGAGAAATAAGGAATTAAAGCATCACAATTAAAAATAGATAATTTGTTGATGTATTTTACCTGTGGTACTGTAAGGATTTTAAATATCTGTACAATGTCTAAATACAGATGGAAGCAATATAATACAACCCCCATTGAATATTAGGTTCATTGGCAAAATATAATATTTATCAGCTTTAAACAAAAATGGTTTAAATAGCTTAATGCAAAAGATTTAACTGTTTTTTTTTATTTCAACAAAAAATGCTACTTTCACTGACTACTGTAGTCTCAAATTAATCCGACCACTTGAATTTAGCATTCCTCATAAGGACAGACATTTGTATGTCAAATATTGTGAAACCACTACACAATCCTTCATAGCCTTACTTTAGTAGTAGAACCCTGAGGGGGTTTTTTCTGTTAAGGCCTAAATTTACATACTATAAACTTTCCTGTATATTTTTACAATGTGTCTGAGATAAGAGAACCATCCAAAAAGTGAAATATTATTGCCATGAACAACTACGTAAAAGGATACAAAAAGATAGCAATGGCCATCACAGATGACTGCCATATATTCCATAGACAAACTCAGTTGCATCACCAGTAATATTACAGAGATGGATTGAATAAATCAAATGTAAACCAATCTCTAGAGAGTTGGCCAAGATCCCTCAGGAATGCAATCGGAGGTTTATGATTGGCTATGCATCAATTTTGCATGAGGTCAAAGCATCAAAATATGTTCTACAAAGTACTGTAGACACTTGTTAAGGTTTTGACTATTCTTGATATTACAATAGTCAATTATAGTAAATTGTGTATTATATTCAGGGAAGAGTCTGGGGACTTCTGTTGTATTGAGCTATTTAAACAGTTGTTGCTTGATCCGTTTATTGCAAACAACCGAAAAATTTCAAATTTGGTACAAAAAAACAAACTAAAATGCACAGTGGATTGAAAAAGTTTTGTTTCCAACTGTATTCCCCTTTGCTGATGTGAGAATTCTTACTCCAATGTATCATTTCATTTATTTTGCAGTGTACTTTCTAAAATCTGTACCCATAACTGCGCTGGGTTATTCAATAACAATATGCCCTTTGAACAAGCCAGTGAAAAAAGGGTCTTATCAGTGCTGCAGAGAACTGCATTATGGGATTGTGTACTGGCACTTTTAAGTTCAAAGTCAGCTATTAATTTGACTGATCAGAGAGGAAATGGTAGTCACATGAGCACAACACTCATTTAGTACTACAGAGGTCATGTCACCTGATGAGAACCTCAATCCTTTTAAACCCTGTTGCTTTGTGAAAGACTCAAAGATAGAGATCAGATCAGATTCATCATAAGGGACTAACTGATCTAAAAGAACTAAAAATATATGAACTTTATCTTGGCAGCTCATTAATATTCTGATATCTGTTATTTTTCATTCATAATCTCCTTTCAATGAGAAAGCAGAGGTTGAGATGGATATAGCGCTGGCAGTAACGTACAGTAGCTCGTGGTTTCATTAAATCATCTAATGCTGTTCATTGAAATGGGGCCGGCAGAGGGAGAGCGGTCTACTGGCACAGATGCTTATTAAGTCTGCTTCAACAGACTTATGCTGGGACACACTCATGTTATTCTAACATGCAGTGTAACCTGAATAGAAGGTGTGATAGTAACATGATGGACAAGCAGCTCCAGAATAGATTTTAAAGATTCTATTTGTTAAACTCTGATATTTACAACCAAATCAAACTCACTAGGGACAAAAATAGATGCATTATACGTCTCAAACATGCATTCACAACGATGAGTCAAAGACATTTAGACATTACATAGCGAGAAACTCAAAGATGTATAAAAGTTGACAGCATTCCACTTATAGGATTTCTTGCAACTGTCAATGGGACACTTATTGCAACTGAACCATCTACTGAGACAAAGTTAAAGTGTGTGTTCCCTTTGAGCAAGGACAGATCAGAATGTATCTACTGCCCATCAGTCTATGAGGCTTCAGGAGAATATCGTGTAGGCTCCATGCCTGGAGCAGGGGCCACAGACAGACACCTGTAAATCATCATTACCTAAGCACCGACCCACTGCTTCATGGTAGAGTTATTGAACAATGTAATTGATTACAACATCTATCAGAGAAAAACGTCGATTAAGGTATTTTAAACAAGTTTTTTTAAAGTTTACTTTTACGCATCGATCGTGCGCCACTAACCTCCGCGCTTAGAGCGCGTTTCTCCTGCCTCTGCCCCGCACGTCCAGGTCCGGCGACCCGCAGCACTCCGTCCCTGTAAGCCCGCAGCCCGAGCCCCAAACCCCCGACCCTGACTACCGACCGAGCCAACATCACGCCAACCTCACTCACACGACGGCTAACACTCCCGATGCGTTTCTAAACTCAGTGGAGTCCGACCGCTACATGGACGGTGTCCAGGGAAAAATACATGAAACGGCTGCGGTTGGAGGAAGGTGCAAAGACCTCTGGGAAGTGTAGTTGGTGTTAATATTTGTCCCGCTGGAGTTCAAAGGTTGATGAAATGAATTGAGTCGTGCCTCACCCTAATAGGGTGCGATTAAAAAATATATATATTTTTAAATATATGATGGTGAATCTGTTTTAACGTAATGTCTTACCTCCTTATGTAGTTTCTGACAACAGATTAGATGATATTACACATTAAGAAAGAAAATATTTTCTATGATGGACCTTTAGATCCTTTATTTCAATATAGTACTAATACAACAATGCAAAAATACTCAATAAAAGGCCTGTATTTAAGAATAGAATAGAAGTTGAATCAGATGAAAAAAAATGAATTGTCTCCTCTTAGAATATAACAATTAGCAAATTACTCTTCTCAGTTTTTCTACTTTAAAGGATGATTTGGGGATTTTGGACTGACGAAAAAATGTATTCAACGTTAAAGTCAGATACATGCTGTACATTTGTAGAAATTAAATAAGGGAGCATGTGGTAGCTGATCTAATAAAGAATCACAATGTTTGAATTAAAATAAAAAGTTTTAAAAAATTATCACAAAAGTGTGGCAGTGGGAAATGTCCGATGTCTGGGTCATGTGTTTCAATTGGTCTTACAGCTGCATTCATGTTCAACTTTTTGGTGGAGCACATTTTCTAGTCACTATGTCTTATTGTAAAATGTATGCCATTTGTCTGAGCATATGTATCAGCTCAGTGGCTTTATGCTAAAGAGTTAGGGGCCAAGGATGAATCCCTGTGGACACCACCACGCTGTTGAAAAAGTCCTATGCGATAAGTAGGATTTATTTTATTTTTTTGGCATATTAAAGCATGTGTGGACTTAGTAAACTGAAGTATGTAACTTGCTACAACCAAACAAAGTCTAATACTTTTCTTAAAAACATGCTTTACCTAAAGGTTGAACTAATCTTATTCAACCTCCAGAATAATTCTGTTATTTTATGGTAAACTTAGAGTGTCTAAGATATTAAATTAATACATTTAGGAAATAAAATATGCAAATAAATATTTTTTTCTATAGTCTTATTTTTAAATTAAAACAAGTAATATGGGACAATGAGAGTCCATTGTGCTCATTGTACATTTTCAATTCATACATTTTGCCATAGAAAATTGGAAAGTGTTAGAGTTTGTTAATTAATCAGATGTTATTCACATCTTAGCCATTCATCTGTCAAACCGCATTTATTCAAGAGGAATCACCTTCTCATCTGTTTATCCAACATAAATTTCCCATGAGTATCTGTATGTGTCTTTATCCTAATATACCTCATCATGCCCCAGATCATCCAGTCATCCTCTAGCCTGAGAAACTAATTATAACCCCGTCTCTCTGCTGCTATTTTAGGCCTTGATGGCTTGCAGGGTTGGGTCGGTGCACAAGCATATTTGGAGGGGGGTTGACAGGACTGAGAAGACTCCCCCCCCCTCTCTCTCTCCGTCATTCTATCATGGGCAGTAATGGGTCGTACTAAATCAGAACACGGGTGCACACAAACATACTTCACACGGGGGGGTGGCAGTGGGGTCCTCCACAGTTGCTCAGTGACACCCTATTGCTCACAAGGTAGAACATGACCCTCAGGCAAAATCTGGAGATTTGCTTTTGTTTATTTAAATATATGACGGGTCACACATTTGTCTTTGGGATTTAATCTGAGCACAGTTGGATTACATGTCGTGGCCGTGTGTCTCCTGGATGACCTGTGTGGATACTTAATGTAGCTCACGGCTGCTCTTGTGGTAGCAGACACACACTTTGGTCTTCAAGTGTCTGACTGTGGGGGTGAATAAGAAGAGGGACCCAAAGGCAAAAACAAACAAGCAGGCAGATAAGGTGTCAGAAGGTAAGTGGGAAGAAAAACAGAGTGATTTTAGAACTGTCTGTACCTACAATCAGATAATCAGGCAATAATCACGTTAATCATCCATTTACTCGCTGAGTCATCAGATAGGAGCCTTGCATGTACTGTTTGTTGGTCCTTGATTCAAATTTCAGCAAAACTTTGCCTTCATGGATTTGACTAGCAGCCCTATTAATAGTTCTGATAAAATCGACCTTTCATATGAGCTGGTTGTTGAGACTAAGTTGATCTGCTTCTTTGGCTCTCACATGATAAATGCAGACGGGCTGAAACTCCAATTATCACTCTTTAACTCTTGACTTCCTTTCTCTTCTATGGTGGGAGACAACATAAGATCTCCTCATCTTTATTATCAGCGTGATATTTGCAATTTAAATGAAAATTGAACCGAATAGAATTCATAATTTCATTAAGTAAATCTACATGGCACGGATGAAAATTCTCTTGAGTGTTTGTGCCTAATGCAGCTGTAGCTGATCTTTCAATAACAATTTTGTATTTTGGACATGAAAGCAATAGGGCTGGGTTTAAGAGAAGTTTTTTTTATATATCTGATTTCGTATGGGATGGCACCTCCGGTCTCCAGTTTAAAGTTACTGTGTGTGACCCAACAATCTACCCTGACTTCTAACCCTTTATTGTTCTGTATACTAGATCAGGTGGAGCAGTTGCACTGAATCATAACCAAGTGCATCAATTTTGTATCAGTGGTCCCTCTTATTCGTTGATTGGATGACATGCCTGTTGATCTGGGGTCCCGCTTGGTGGTCTAACTTTCTGTTCTTTCCTAAAATGGAGTCAAGATGTCAAGGCTTCCATCATCACAGACCCCCCCACAGTTATACAGGGTCAGTGACAGAGACCTCACAGAGATCGAACTTCATTCTGTGGACTCTATCAATGATCTTCACCGAACACACCACGAACACAGCCAGAAAGGTAAAAGCACACAACTTAAACACATCCAAAGAGGTATTAAATACACCCTGAACGCATCCACAAATATATAAAAACACACTACCTGAACACACCCAAAAAAGTATAAAGACACACACCCTGAACACATCCACAAATGTATAAAATACACACCCTGAACACTTCCACAAACATATATAAACACACACCCTGAACACATCCACAAAGGTACAAAACACACAACCTGAACACATCCAGAATTGTATAAAAACACACACCCTGAACACATCAACAAAGTTACAAAAACACACCCTGAACACATCCAAAGAGGTTTAAAAATACACACCCTGAACACATCCACAAAGGTATAAAAACACACGACCTGAACATTTCCACAAAAGTATAAAAACACACAACCTGATCACATCCACAAATGTATAAAACACACACCCTGAACACATCCACCAATGTATAAAACACACACCCTGAACACATCCAAAAAATATATAAAACACATGACCTGAACACTTCCACAAAGTTATAAAAACAAGTCGGCAGAAAAATGTACTCAAAGTCACAGCAAACATAGACACAAAAGTATACACTTCAACTTTAAGCAGCACCTTAAAGGTACATCCACCCACTCAGGACATATAGACACAAACACTACAAAACATGGCATCAATAATACAGTCACACTGATGGACTCTGTTGTTTATGGATTCAGGGACAAGGCCTCCTCGTCCTGCTTACACACCCTCAGCTAATGGAAATCTCTACACATTTGATATGACAGCTGTCAATCAAAGGAGCTCTCAAGTCAGCGGTAAATGGCAGAGCCGTCTGCAGGATATGTTGACGCCCAGCTCCTCCCGTGCCTACGCCATGGGCTGTGCTATCATTACTTTACTGCTGCTAACAGTGTTACTCATCTTCTACTTTTTGGGTGAGATATCATATTCTTTCACTCTCTTCTGTGTTCACTGATGCATTTCCTATAATTTACAGTTGACTGATGTATAGGCTGAAATGTTTTACTTCAATTTATGGCATATATCTGGCACTAGACATTTCAATACATCTAATTCAAATCTTATAAGGGAATGTGTTTCAGAGCACTCATGATGAGCAAGAAGACTTTTATGGCCATTGTTTTTTTGAAATTCTCATCCAGTCCAGCAGGGCGGCACAGTCCAGATGCTGACTGAGGCACTGAGGGAGAAAGAAGCTGCAGCTGCACAGCTGTCACAGCTGATCCAGGAACTGCAGGCGCTGAGGCACAATCTGACAGCCATCAGAGGAGGAACATGAGGATGGCTGTTACTGAAAACAAACCAGCACATGTATACATTGTATAGAGACACATTTTTGATATGGAAGCTGAAAAGCTTTGAAGTAGTGTATTTTACACTAGATGTTTCTTGAAGAGGAAACCTTTGGAATGTTTACGTTTCTAGTTAAATGTAACTAATGGAACCATGTTATTTAGAGATGTGGGGTGTCAGAAAAGCTTTCCACTCACTCCTACTCTGGTCACTAAATGAAAAGGACTTATGGATAACCTCTTGATGCTTTTATTCTGACAGGCACTGCCATGAAAGCAGACAGCTGTGTTCACTAGGATGGTGCGATTTACATTCTTTTTAAAAAATGTTTTGCCTAATGTCTTTCATATCAGATACATATCCAGTTCATGGTCGTGCGTTATTCATGTGAACGGTCCGATCAAAATTGATGTGGCTTTTTGCATAAATGTATTCACTGAATACTGACCTTATCCGTTTCACCAGAACCTAGATGAAAACCTCCAGAGAGAGGTGATAAGAATGCATATCACTTTATCTGACAAAGCGTTTATCGTCCTCCAGAGAAAAATGTCATTCATACCTTTAATATTACCATGTCCATTTCAGTTTGATCACCATGAATTCTCTGAAAAATTTTTTTGTTATGGTTTAATATCCAAACATTGACTGTCATATGCAGACGGAGGAAATTCTTCCTTTTCCTTATACTCCAATGCTGTGACAAATGAACACACCTATGAACCATAAAATATATAAAAAATATAAGGTTAAAAAAACAAACAAGACTAATACAATAGAAACATGAATAAGATAAAATACATATAAAAATTTTGGCAATGTTCCAGTTGAAGGGTCAGATGTGTAATGTAAAAACCGTTTGAGAGGACGGAAACCTTCAGATCACCGCTACATACAGGTCACTGTTATTATCAATGTGAACAGTCGGGGAAACCAAATCTGATACCAGCAAAAAAATCAGAATATAACAATGTGGATAGTAAAGTCAATGTAGTCTCTGTGGCATTGTGGAAATAATGAACATCACGGGAAAAAACAACAACAATCAAGAACAGCAGACCTTTATCTCTACGCAGCAAATTAATAAACATAATAACAAATACAATGCTGTTTCAGAGCATGTTTGGTAGTCTCTCTTATTCTTGTTTTGTTCTTTTAAAAAAAATAATCCCAGAGTTGATGTACCCATGTGGATAAAAACAGGCAGATCACTGTAGAAAACAGATGATTTATTTGTGATTAGCAAAGCTTAGTAGCAACAGATGTGACAGGTGGAAAAACTGCCCCTCCTGCAAACAGGGGGGCTTAGATCATTTTATCATTACTTCGAGCCAGGAGCTTGTGTGTTTACTTGTGCAGGGTTTGGGCACTTACAACATCATGGATAAATCCTGCATTACTTGGACACAATTTACATGGTGAAAGTTTAAAGTCAGAATTTTGAGTTTAAATTCAGGATTCTCAGAATAAAGTCAGAATTCTGAGAAAAGAGTCAGAATTCTGAGTTTAATGTCAGACTACAAGAAAACCAAATCATTTAGCACATATCTGGATTCAAATAATAATGCAGATCTGGTGATGCAGAATATACAAATTTATTGGGCTCAGATGAAATTCACTATTGTGATATAAGAATAAAGCTACAAACATGCAACTAAAATTAAGAGTGTGTTGGTGAACAAAATGGACTATTCTTCAAAAATCACAGCGCTAGATTTGTTACAGAGAACACCTCCATTGGCAAAATAATATTTTTCATGAATAAAAATAAAACTAATAATGATACCTGTATGATTCCAAATTCTAGGGAGGATTTTCATGGTCAAACAGTTGTTATAACTATATAACTGTTAGTTATAGTTGTTATAACTAACAGTACTATAAACTGAAACTGCCATGTTTTTGTTGACACAAAAAACACCATGACACCTTAATTATAAATAAATAAAATTGGACTTCGTGTGTGCATAGCATGCATCCTTCATGACACAACTTGATATTTTCTCGACAGAAGTATACCCTAAAAGATACTTCATCATGTTTTGTTGAACATTTACACCTTTCTAAAACATGTGAATACATTCATCCATCTATTCTGATCTAGTTCGACACTGCCGCCCTGTCCAGCCCGGGTAGCACCGACACATAAAGTGGGTGTGAATACCTTTACCATTGGGGAAGTCCATGGAGGTGACGACTGTTTCTTTCCGGTCGGAGGTCATAGCTACAGCTGAGGAGATCAAGTAACCCGAGTGGGGATGTCGCCTCACACAGCGGCCTTTGCCGTGGCAAAGTTGGAAGCTGCATAGGTGGGTGTCGGCCTGCAGTGAGCGGACGAGGGGACCCAGGACAGAGCTGATGTAGTCCCTCAGAAGGATGCATTGATGCTGGGGGAGGGGAAGGGTGGGGTGAGAGGGTTAAACACAAGCCACACATAAAGAGCTCTCAAAAATATCACATACCTTGGATTGGCCAAATTTCAACTCTCCCCACAGAACCACTCCAGCAGCTCCTAGCGCCGCAGTCTCCGCCAGTGTGTGAAGCAGGTCTGTCTGTGTAGAAGTCATAGTTATTTGAACGGGTTATTTGTCAGTGCTTCATAGCCAATAAACTGTGTCAAACAATTTGGTGAATGTTTTACAAATGGCAACAAAGCACACCTTATTAAGAAAGGTGAGAGTATGTGTGAAGGCTATCCTGGCGTAGGGAAGGACTGGTGTGGCTTGATTAGCAGGGTTCCCATTCCGCCACACTGATGCTACCCTCAAAGCTTCCAGCAGTCTGTGTCTGAGGGAAAGAGACAGAAACGTCCATCAGTGGCTCCTTTAACCTCCTCCGTGCCACATCGTCATTTTCAGTGACAGGGCGGTTTGGTGAACATTCGTTTGTGCGTTTCAGATTTTGTTTACCTGACCATCAGAGCTGCATCCGGGGAACCTGCCAGGCTTCTTGGCAGGTAGATACTGGGATAAAGAGCCGTTGTCCCAGACCAGAGCCAGGACAGCTGGTCATTATGCTTTTTGGTACCCCTCTGGCAGCGTCCTGTGTAGCTTTCACCTAATCACATTTATGAAACAATGTGATAGGTTTATATCTTAGTTATATAGCTTTTCATATTATTAAACTTTTATCTTAATCATCACCAAAGAGCCTCAATGCATCATGTCGGTCCTACCTCGCTCTCCTTTACGCTTATTACTGCAGACAGGAAAACCATAAAACCCCCAGAGTCCCTTGGGATGTTGTCTGACCGCCAACCTCAGTGTCTTCTCCATGAACCTTCGAGCGCCCACTTCAAACATTTGCTTCGCCAGTGATGTTATGGCCCTGTCTGATAAATTCGGCTTCTCGCTTCTCACTAGCAGCTTGGAAAGACGCCGGTACTTCTTCTTGGTTCCAAAGTTTCTTTCCCACAATGGCCGCCACTCCTCCCAGTCGATGACAGCTAAACCGCTGAAGTTCGGCTGTAGCATGCAGGACATCTGATTAGCTGCAAGGGAAAGGTGAGCCGAGAGGTCACCAAGCTGTGGTATTCCTCCGTTCAACATCAAGCCATCTCGCGAGACGTACGGGTATTTTCCCAGGTGGTCACGGTAGAAGATGGTCATTTTCTGTAAAATGCAAACATTTGCTGCAGGGTTATTAGAAAACCCTCCAACTCTAGGCTGCCTTAAGCCTTTCATAGCCAGTTAGATGGGTTTTATGGGAAAAGCCCACTGATCTCCGCATCCATGTCCCCATTTCTAACATTAGAGATCCACAAGATTCAATACACCCACTGTGCACTTCCCGTTTAGCAGACAGTGTTGACAACTATCTAATGAGTCAATCAAAACACCTGGTGACAGAAAGGCATGATATTTTATAAAGGATTTGACAGAAAGTAAATGATGAAAATACTGAAGAACATAACTCATATTGCTATTTGTTTACTTTATGGAATTTTCTTAAAATCTTTGCTAATTTACAAGTGGACGACATGTTTGGTGTACGTGTGTGTCCGTTTATTGTCCAAGCTCTTCAACCAAAAATGACATATGGATGTCTATTGTGCTGAATCTTTGAGAATGTAATATAAAAGAAAGGCAGCCTGAGTAAACACAAAATGTAGGTGTTAGATAATTCAATAAGTCAAAAATGTTATCTAATACCACCAGTGTAAAAAAGAAAAACGCCCACTTTAACTGAACAGCAAGTTGTGTCACAGTTGGCAGCAACTTCATTAGCCAGGTACCCACGGTAACTGGAAATCAGTGTCTTGTCATCAGTGCGATGGCGTTTTGACCCAATCGCCTTTGCAGAACCGCTTTAGTGCAGCCTCACTGGAGGGATGGAGAATAAACTGATCTTTTCAGGTCCTACAACAGCATCTCAACAGGATTAGCCTGGACTTTAGACTTTGTGACCCTGAATCAATCAAAGCTTCCCCACATCACCCTGCCAGCTTCATGCTTGATTGTAAGTAGAATTTTATTTTTTGGTATGCTGGGTTTGGTTGCTACCAAAAATAACAGGGCCCTTTTCTTCTAAAAATAATCCAAAAATCCATAGAACATTTTCCCCAAAAAAGGATGAAGCAAAATTACTAAACTAAAGCAAAATTCAGACAACCCTAATGTTCTTGCAATTTATTTTTGCCCATGGAGGCAACATTTGACTGGTGTCTTACACATAAGGACCATAACAACTGACTTTCCTTGAAGTGGGAGTGGCCTGCAGTTCCTTGGTTTTTCTTGGAAAGTATGTTACTCCTGGGAAGTCTTACTATTGTATTAAGTCTTCTATAAATCCTTAGAAACAATCTATGACAAATTCATTTCAACCACTTTCTTCCACATTGCCTCAGGAATTTTCTTTGATTTTGGTTTAGTGAGTTACTAGTAATCAGCTGCAACCAGTAGTTAATGAACTTTGGAAGCTTTAAGGTTTTATTTTCTGAGGAGGAAATATCTTCACCTTGGTTTCTGACAATCTTGGTTCAATAAATATATCGGAACATTTAAATGTCGTAGATTGTGTTAACTCAGGTTGACCTTGAAACATTCAAAAATGGAATAATCCAGGAGGGAGTTTAATCCTTTATCGCAGCACTCCAGCTAAACCCAATTGAAATATATCTGTAAAACAGTCAAAGTACAGCCAATGACGTCAGTCACCTGTCCCTGGAAGCGCTGGCGCCCGTTCGCAATGATATCAAAGTCTTCCAGGTTCAGCTGAATGTTGTGATGTGTCTGGCATTGAGCGGTGGGCATGTTCCACACCACGATGAAGGGCCGATTCTGCAGTATCGGACCTACAGCAGGCAGGTGACTTTGCACAGGGGCTAGCCCATGGGTGGATTTTTGTGATGGAGAGGTCTGAGGGATGTGAGAGAGGCTGAGGAGGAGAAAGGGGAGAGGCAGCACCATGGCTGTTGACCCGCTGACGTTTCCTTCCTGACAGGAGAGAGAGATGACCTGGTCAGATTGAGGAGGCACTTGTCAACGCTGGGATTCAGGCTGCCATCATAGACCAAATACACACATTTCTTACAATCAAAAATAATAATTTCTTACACTCTGAGATAAACCATTTTATTTCCAAACATTTGCAGAATTGAAACACCACATGTAAAAATAACATTTTTAACAAAATTATAATTGTTAATAACTTAAATAAGGCTTCAGTTTAGCTCAACAAGGCACTTTAAAGGCTTTAAGCATAAAATGATGTCATAGCAGCAGAATAAATGGGATCTTTAAAAGATATTTCTGAGGAGCAGAGACATTCGAGTCTTCAATAACTTTTCATAAACGCAACCGTTGTGTTTTTTATAGTTCCCCTCCAGACATTTTCAGTTTATATATAAAGCACTGTAATAATTTGCCTGGTATTCAATTAAATTAAAGAAGATTTGCCCAATTTCACAACAAAGAACAATTTCCCTTGTTGGAAGTCTCAGAATATCAAAATATTTTTCATTTTAGAAATTTCACTGAGGCATAGTGGTGCAGTGGTTAGCAGAGTTGCTTCACTGCAAGAACGTTTCGGGTTCACATCCACTTTTCTGTATGGATTATTCACGTCCTCTACAGATAAATTCACTGCATAACAGATAACATTACAAAATCTAAGATTAAATTATAGCTGAAAACGCGATGACTCTGTTGGTTAACCAACAGGCTTCAGAATTTACGGCGGTAGATTCTGGAAAACTAGGGGAAATAAGTGTTTTTCATGATTAACAAGGGGCAGCATTGGTGGCACAGTGGGTAGCACAGAACTCTCTCCACGGCAAGACGGTTCTGGGTTTAAACCAACGTTAGGAGGTTTCTGTTTCTTCCCTCTGGGTTCTCTGACTTTCTCCCAAATCCCAAAGATTCAGATGCATTGGCGACTAAACTACCAATTAATGTGAATGTCTGACTTTATGTATGGGCTAATGTGAATGTCTGACTTTATGTATGGGCCCTGAGAATGGACTCTCAACTTGTCCAGAAAGTAGTATCAATAAGTCTAATGTGTTTTTGGTATGGAAGGAAACTTTAAAAAAAATAAATAAATCATTGTTTGCAGAGTAACAAATTGTTCTTTAAACAGATTATTTTCATTGTGTTGACCACTAGGGATGTAGTGAGACACTAATCCAGGTACTGAAATTCATTTAAGTTTAATGCATCACTTTAATTGATTTTAAAAGCTATTTTTAAGTGAGAGCAATGTCCGGGTGTGGAAGCTGCCACCAGCCAGCACCTTCATGTTTCCACTGTAAAACATATCCAGTCAAAATGATTGCCCACAGTACAAAAAATAAAAGGCCTTCTTTCTAGTTTCTGTGGAAACGACAGTATAACTACCTCTGGTGCATTTATATGTGGATGATTCAGTCTTATTTGTGTCCGAGTGTCAGCCCGAGCGACAATCTGTTATGGCCGTGCTTAAGGCAAACTGAGCGATTACAGGTGTAATGGCAGGAGATTAGTTTTTTATTAATACCATTAACAGTCTGTGTATTCCGTATATTCGCACACATACATATATATGTATGGACACATGATGAAGTGTGCATACAAACAAGTGAGTGTGCATTAATGCGGTAAAATGGCTTCACAAGTGTATGTGATTTCAGGTTTGTCAAATGTCTTTGTGCATCCAAAACATTGGAACTCCTTTGACGTCTCTGTATGGCGTTTCTGTCAGAGTCTGAACTCTGAAATGCTCTACAGATTGAGGGGGAAGAGGAGGTGGTGGTGGGTATAAGGAAGGAAGAGCAGGAGAGGTAATAGAAGGAGAAGGCACAAATGGAAGAGGAGGAGGAGGTGGATGAGGGACAGGAAGAGAAAAGGGAGGCTCTGATGGTAGAGGAGGTGATGGAGGAGGGATGTAGGAAGGAGGAGCTAAACTAGGAAGTGGAAGCAACTCTGCAACACAAGCACCTCCTGAATCTTTTTTCTTTTGGGGTTCTTGAGCCTCTGTCTGTGTCCATCTGAGTTTCTGCATATTCGCCACTTCACACGGCATTCTGGAGAACCTCAGGAGCATCTCCATGGGAACGAACTTCATCATGGCGCCTGCGTTCTGGACTGGCGTTGACAGCACGTACCCAATATGGGAGTAGAAGTGCTGCTTATCATGGGTGGTCAGACACAAGCGCTTGAACCGTCTGGTTTTGGCGTAGCACTCAGTCTCCTTCATCAGGGTCCGGCCGTAGCCCTTGCCTCGCTCCGCCTTAGATACAACCACTGATTCAACAAACAGGCTGCTACTGTGACCTATGACCCGGGTAAGTCTGGCGTGGCCGAGCAGCTGCTCTCTCTCTTTGTGGCCCTGCAGCAGAACCAGGCAGACGGGGAACTCCGGACAGGACTTCTGGAGGGAGTGAACTCGGGCCGCCTGGCTCCTCTGCCACTCGGAGTTGACCAGGTCTGCGCAGGGAACCAGCAGGTCGGGACGCCGGTGGATCGGAACCACACGTACATTCTCTGAGCCAGTCTCAACATTTTGTATCAGGTTGGCTGACGACGAGATGGAACACAGATCAATGCTCAGCTCCCCTCCACTCTCCGGTCTCTCAGACCTGCAGTGATCAGGGTTCAACTTAAGTCAGACTTCAATCGACTCCTACTGTTGACAGAATGTTAGAAAACCGCAGATAGAAAATGCTTTGAGCAGGCAGCTCCACAATCGTGTGATTATTGTGAGGACATTGTAATCTGTTATAAATGAAAGGCAGTATGGACAAAATAATAACACCAATCACATGGATGAACCATCCTGAAAGCAACAGACTGGAATCAGGCGCCTCATCAACTACTGGAAGACAAGACATGCAGGA
This sequence comes from Lophius piscatorius, assembly GCA_009660295.1. Classification (NCBI taxonomy): domain Eukaryota; kingdom Metazoa; phylum Chordata; class Actinopteri; order Lophiiformes; family Lophiidae; genus Lophius; species Lophius piscatorius. The sequence goes on along the minus strand of VRLP01003280.1, from coordinate 10,198 downwards.
GGACAATTCATTCATTCATTCAGTCAGTCATTCATCAGATGATGGCCAAATATTTGAAAAGAATCGTGAGCCATGAGATTTTTAGTCTTTGCTCTATTGAGACCAGTCTTTATCACAGTATGTACGGATGTGGGATGCATGGTAGCACAGCAAATAGAGCAGTTCTCTCACAGCAAGAAGATTCTGGGATCAAATCCACCTGACGTGTATTTGCATAAGTTTAATCCAGTCCTGGCCGCCTCCCACGGTCCAAAAACATACTATATTGGTGAACTGGTGATTCTAAATTGCCCGTGAGTCTAAATGGTTGCCCGTCTCATTGTGATGAACTGGCGACTTTCCTAGGATGTACCCTGCCTCTTGTCTAATGTCAGCTGGGATAAGCTCTAGCTAACCCCGCTATACTGATCAGTATAAATCTATGAACGTACTCTTCAAGCTGACAAAAAAGCTTGGACTTCGAAATTGGACAGATTCTGACAGCATCAACAGCAGAGGGAAAAATTGACTACCGGAGAGATGATAAACCTTATTGGTCTAGTATATATATTCAGTAAACCATGGATTTACACTGTTTTCTGGCATGTATTGAGAATTGCAGCCCGACCAGGCTGGGTCCGTCAGGGTTGGCCTTGTTCTTGTTTATTCATCAGGGTACACGTCTATGTTTGTCTGCATGTCCATCCCTTAAACTGCACCAACTGTTTCTCTCTACCAACTATTAGATGGGCAGTAACACCTTTCATCCTCACACAGAAATGTCCTCAGGCTGCTATATTTAAACAGCGTAAGTGTGCGAACCTTCACACAGTGGAAAAACCTACATCTGCCAATGAGTTTTCCCTCGGTGACAGCAGATAAGATGTCCAGAGCTGTTTCTCCAACAGCTTTCAATCAACTTCTCACAAAATATAGTCCTCAAGCATGCTGCTACAACAGGAGTAGTCACGCCATTTAACTACAAGAGGCAGCTAGAACCAGACGGTGAAGACAAAATGTGGCCCAACTAAGAACAAAAGCGTGAACTTTCTTCACGTTTTTCCTGGTAATTCTGTGATAGACCTGTGGAGCATCACGTTAACTTTGGCAGAACCCAACTAGGCGTAACTGTTGCAAAGCTAGTGTCTAGTAAGATAACAAAGATGAACATTAAAACTTTTCTTATAAAATAGACGTTAATGGAAATTAAGTGCTAAAATTATTATTTGTTCTTTTCATTACACTTCTTCATTAAAAAAATGATTAACAAAATCAATAATATTGGGTTTAATCACAGTGTTTGAACCTGAAAGTGATTGTTTATATGTTCCAATCGTTCAGCTAAATTCTCAGACCTCTGGCACATTTATTGTAGAGTCATGTCAAGTTTTAATGCGGTCATTGTGAATGGGGAAGTAGATCTTTATCCTATACATCTTTTCATCTTATTTTACAATACAATATGATGAAAACAACCGGTCCAATTAACAAAGAAAGCCACACGTTTGTTAATAATAGGGTCTCATTTGTGTTTTAGCTTTCTAGTAGTCGTGTTTTTGATTTCCGAGCATGAAAACAATCACAGGTGGAAACTCTGATGGATTAATTTTGTTCTCATATTAATGTGTCATATTATTTGATCTTGATGTGATTCAAAAGTTGGCACTTGTTAATACAAACTGTGCAAACCCATGGTAACACATTGCTGTGTTGTCAATTAATGCAATCATACATGACTTATTTTAGTATTTTAGTCAACTTTCTAAATTGCTAATTAAAAGCCTGCAAACCTGTTCATATGTTCTTCTGCCTGTCTTGGCAATGGCGATCTTGTAAATTAGTGTTAAATAAAAAGTCGAAGATTTGCACAAAAACAAAGATTCTTCTGCTACAGGATAAAAAAAAAGAGATAATTTGCACTGATATGGCTAGACCATAACCTCTATCCATCATAGGTATATGTCAGGAAAATGACATGAAACTTACCAAATAAAAGTTCCAAATATGCCTAAAAATGTGAAATAAGCCCATTGACTGACAATCAATGTAAACTGAAATCTCACTGAATTGTGTTCAGTATCTTTCAAGAGATGCTTATGAGACTATTCCCTCATTAGGCACTGTGAATAGTCCAGATAATTAGGCTATTCCCTGTAATATTAATAATAATAATAATATATTATTAATGAATAAATAAAATATTATTAACAGAATAATAGATCCAATATGGAGGCCAAAAAAGGGACAAACGGTTACCCTTAAATGTCTGAAGAAGCTCTGAAGAAATTAATTTCATAATGTCTGCAAAAGTTCAAACAAGGAGCAAGTCTAAAATGTTTCCAGGAAGGACCTTGTTCCAAATGATCAGGGAATAACAATACTTTATACAGAAATAGATGCAACAAACTAAAAAAATCCTCAAAAACAAAAAATAAGAAATGCCAACTCACCAAAGAGAAAGCTGTCAAGCATCTAATGTCTGCTGTCAACAACCTGTCTATTGGACTCAATTTCAAAAACAAAAAAGAAAAAAAAGAAAAAGAGGATGTACTGAAGACGCAAGAGGAAACTGGCAGTGACAAGAAAGATGAGGTTTTAACAAGGAAAAACCTATCATTGTCAATTTCACATACTATATTTCCTCTGAGATTATGGCACCCTTTATGACAGAAATTTACTAATTAAAGGCTGGAAATAACACTTTTTCATGTACAATATATGAGGCTTGAAATATTATAGGCAAGTGCTGAATTAGAGAATAATTGTAGAATTTACATAACTAAAACCATTCAATGAATTCAATAATTTAGTGAGTTTATATGCCAATGGGCCCCCGTACACCAGAACATGCCAACGTGTCATGTTGTGGGCATGCCATGGAAATAGATCAAGGTTCTTTCTAAACTGAAACCCTACAGAACCAAGAAAAAGCAGTGTAAATGAATTCTAGTGTATGATTTATCATTATATCAAAATTAACTCTTTATCAAAGCTATAAGAATATGTTGGCAGTAAAGTCAACATTGCACTTGCACTCTACCTAAGGCAGTTACTTTATTCTTCAAAAGAACCACCACAAGAAGATTAACATTTTCAAATTAGTGACGCCTAACCAAGTATTTCAGACTCTAATTATTCCACGCTACATAAAAACATTTTTGAAATATTTATCCTATTTGAAAAAAAAAATAAAATAAAATAAAAATTTTAAAATTTCACTTATGACTATTTCAACATGTCCGCTTGTAATAAATACAAACCCTTGTCACATGTAAATAACAACATACCTCTAAATTTTGTTTTTCTCACCAATTTTTTGAATAAGCTTTTACATATTTAACAGATAACCAGATGTGTACATTGCCTTCCCAGCAGAAATGTCTCACATCAGGTAAACAGTTTTAACTTCTGGTATTAATTGGCCTATCAAAAAGTTGTTAAAAAATGTACGATGTGAAATAAATGAAGATCATTTAAATTCATGGCCAGACTTCCCTGACATGTTTTGCTTTGAAACGGTTAATTAAAAAAATATATATACAAATTTCATCTCCATGAATGTAATGAAGAGTTTTATTATTATGACCTTTCCACTTCTCGGTGGAATCTCCACGCCAATGATAAGCTACAAAGATGAAATATGTCAAGAGAGTAATCGTCCCTACGTTTGGCCTCAGAATGAACATATTTGAATCTATAGTTATATTCACTTCACCGGAGTATCAAATCCTTTTCTTATAACAAACTTACTCAAATATTAAAAATCTCGGAACATAGTTACTAGCTAGCTAGGTGCTGTCAAACTATTTTTACTGCTGTGTAGCCCAAATATTTTATTTCTGGTGCTTACTCTACTTATAAAGTGGTATTCTATTGGGTACTGGTTAAATAAATAGAAATCCTAAATGGTTAAATTCAGCGTAGCTCTTGGTTCATCAGATATATTTGTAGCTTCAGCATCTAGCGTTAATAAGTCAGTTTTCATAATAACTTTTATCTTTAAAGAAATACATTCACAGGTACAACAGGCAAACACACAAGGTGGATGAGTTTCTGGATGGTTACGGTCTAGGATTCTCCCGCCGGTGAGTTTTCTCCTGAACTAGCAGCAGCTGACCGCAGATAGACTAACGTCGATTAAGCAATAAAATTAAGAGCGGCCTGAAACTTTATAAATTGCTCTATGGTCGCGTGCTGCCTTATTACATAAACGTTTTAAGACCCCCGTGTCAAACCGTGATACGCTGACACCTTTCCTGCATGAGCCTGAACTTCCATGTAAGGCGAGGTTGAATTAGAGGCTACTGGGAGGGGACCCGGCGTGCTTGTTAGCTCATTAGCTCAGTGCATGTTAGCTTTTACTGCAGCTCTGCCATTCATTAGTGAGATTTAATTTAAGAGCATTGCCACAGACAGAGTACCTACATGTTTAGTCGCCGGTGGTGGTCCGCTTGGAGCGCTGGTCCTCAACCAGCAGCTGATCTGTGGTTGGACTTAAATCTTACAACGCTTGGAAACAGCTGATGAGAGGCGGTGACATCTGATCCAGGATCAGCGCCTCTCCTGTGATCCTCACACAGGATGTAACTCGAGATTTCTCTGTGCTACAAGCAGTAAGTCTGCCATCCTGCGGCCAGGAGTGTCATCACACAGCAGTTAGCGATAAACAGTATATATACACACAGTACACGCACCAATGAACCATTACATTATAACTGGTATATACACACCAATGAGCCATTACTTTATAACCACCAACACATGACACCAATAACATTGTTTTTCTCATAACATACTGATAGGATTTATTAGGAAATTGACCTGTTGGAATCAAATAAAATGCTGCTGAAGGATCTGAGCGTCTTCAACAAGTGCCAAATGGCTAGAAGACATGGTCCTTGCTCTTTGACATCAGCCGGTCTTATTGGGTGTCCCCTCTCAAGAGTGGTTAGAACCTACTTAAGTGGTCTAAGGAAGGATAACTGCTGAAATGTCGACAGAATCATTGGCACACAAGGTTCCCAGTGGGGGTACTGTAGCACAAATTTATGAAACATTTAATAATGGTTCTAATAAAGAGGAATCAAAATAATCCAGTCACAAACAGGTCACAAATCAGTGTAATTCTAGTGCCGGTGAGCCCAAAGCCCCAATAAATATGGAGGGTTGCATCAGGAAGGGCATCCGGCTTAAAACCTATACCAAATCAATATGTGGAAAAGAAAACTGATTTCCAAACTGGATTGGTCGGGTCCTGGGTTACAAATACAGTCACTGGTACTGTTTGCCAACAGATGATCCGCTGTCTTGACCACAAAGGTGAACATCAGAAAGAATGAGTGAGGAATCCCAACACAGTTCATCTCTTCTTGCCCAGTACGGAGCTGCGGAGCCACAGACCGGTCAGTGACCATGCCTGCCGAAAGTGCCCCCAATGGGCGTGTCAGCCTCAGGACTGGATCCTAGAGCTATGGAAGGGATGAGCCTCATTAGAAGAATCCTGTTTTCCTCTACAGCTGGCTGTGTGCATCTGCATTGCTTATTTGGGGAGGAGACGGCACCAGGATGCACCAGGGTAAGAGGGGAAGCCGGGGGGGGGGGAGAGAGAGAAGGTGGCAGTGTGGGCAGGAGACAAACACACTACTGAGACATATTATGAGTTGTGATAAAATTCACATAAATTGGATCAGCCTGTGATTTGCCAGTTTGACTTTCTCTGTGGTCCCATGATTTTAGTTACCATTGACTGTTCTTGCATCATTCTGTTCTCAATTAATTACACAATGTATATTAGTAAAGATTTTCAACTTGAATATTGAATTTACCAACCCTGAGATACATTCAATAATACTTTTCTGATTCATTGTAATGTAAAATGTTCAGACACCAATTATCAGTCATTTCAATCACTACATTGTTACAAATACAATTTTGTATTTGCTGACTTTCAAGGTATGGAATTGTGTTCATTCCTTGTTTTAAGTGTACTACGCATGACTGAATCATCAAATTCAGTATTACAAAAAACACTTTACAGAAATGTAACACTCATGGCACCATGGCTGTTTGAAGATAAATTCAACAGAGGCAAGACTTTTTAACAAAATGTTTGCTTTATTTTTTTTCCTTTTTTTGTCCTATTTTTTTTAAAATCCAGAACAACTTATTTAAGGATAATCAAGGAGAAATAAGCACTACTGTTTTTATTAGAATTTTTTTTCTTACTGCTTTTACATTTTGTCAGAGATGGATCGCAATTTATTCTTTTGTCATAATTGGTCAAAGTTAAACAAAAAAATTAAATGAACATAACAATACATTAATAATTAATTCAATACAATGAAGTGTGGCGTCAATGATAGAATAACGATGGCCCAGAAAACGTAGGGTTGTTTTCACTGCTTCTGCTGCAATAATCACCAGCACTAACTCAACTCAATCAACAACAGTAGAGGAAGAAATGAAGTGCGCTCACAAAGTTCTGCACCCCGGACTCCCAAAGGGGAAACACTTTCATTTTTTTTATTTAAATAATATTTTATCAAAGCTTCTGTTTTTTTTTTTTTATCTTCATAAAACATTTCTAAAACCTATGTTGTCTCCTTTAAACCTTTGTGTCTTTTTTTTTTTTCGCATTTTTGATTCATTTTCCTTTTCTGAAAGTTTTCATCTCCATTTTAACATAATATGTCTGTTTTTGCAAGTGTGGGAACCCATGTGGTTTTGTTGAGTATCTGTACCTGTTTGCGTGCGTGTTGGTTTTGTCGTGTCCGTAATTAGGTTCGCTGAAACTTATTTGAGTTGTGCAAGTGCTCATGTAAATGCGAAGCTAACACAAAATAAACCTGATAATGTGTTCAAAAACCTGTTTATGACGTGTGTGAGGGTCCTTCCACTGCTTTACCTGCATTTAGGTCATTGCAGCACAGACATTCATACTGAGAGGTTGAAGCTGGTTCAATCAACAAGATGTGTGAGTTAGCTCTGTGTGTGTGCATCTACGTCGTGAGCTTATCAAGGAGTGTGTTGAGCTAATATGTGCGCGAGGATGAGCAAACTATATGAAGTGGGCATCGGTCAGTGCCAACCTAGGTGTCAGTGTACATGTATAAGTGTGTGAGAGTGGTGCTCATACAGTGTGGACATTTAGATACTTGCAGGTGAGCCAATTTCTCATGTGTATGCACGGACAGGGTAAAGCTTACAGAGACTCTGTAACGCCTGCATGATGTCAAAGGGAACGTATGTCTGTATGTGTGTGTGTGTTTGTGTGTATAGTAGTAGAAGAAGGCACGGAGGTGGTGCGGGAGGCTCAGTCTCTCAGGTCCATACTGGAGCCAAACAGGGCTACCAGCTGCTCCTCATAGTGGGAGATGTTCCTTTTCATGATCTCCTTACAGGAGCCCAGGAGACGCTCAAATGCCTGAACGTCTATTACTGCAGAGACAGAGAGAGAGACAGAAATATTAGTTGTGTTATTGTTAAGTCGTGTGAGCTGCTCAAATGATCCACTTCATTGTTACTAGCTTTAAAAATGTTTTAAAAAATGAGAAATGAACATCCAACATTATCATTTTTTATGCATAACATTAAATGTCTCTTATACGTATACACATCCACGGAAAGTCGGGGAAAATATGGAATCGTCATTGCTCCTGCTGATGAATCACAAACTGTCATGAATCACTTTCCATTTTTATACCCACATAGACCTTAGTGCGAGGAAGAACTGGATTGATTTTGGGAAACGTCCCTTTTATATTTCCAACACTAGGAGGAGCTTGCATGTTCGATCTTGTATATAGATTAAATTTCACTTCAATAGTATATTTTTTATTAATTTTACTCACTTTGGGAGCTTTTTTACAAACAAATCTGATTTTCAGCATTACCTTCCTAATTTTTTGTCTGATTTAGTGCAACACTAATTCTGATTTCTGGTGAACATTAATCAGAGATCTAGCTTGTATATTTTACCATAAAAGCTCCTATTGTACTCAATAGAGGGAGCTTTCTTTACGAACAATGCTGTTATTCAGATATAACTTAACACTTAATTTGAGGAGTTCAATCGGGTGGGGTTGCTTGTGCAACGCAGGTAATGGGGACTTTTTGGGGCATACACTTGCTGTCAGAGACGACAGCAAAGGCCAGGTTGTTAAATGCAGGTACTACAATCATGAAATTAGTGTCATCTCCAATCCTTGGATACGATGTAAAAGAGGAACTTGATAAAAGAAAGGAGGCGGCTATTTAGGATATTCCAAAGATATTAACCAAAATTAAACTTAAAGCACGACAAAGGAATTTGAATGAGCATTGTCAAAGCAGCGGTTAAAACATGCCCAATTGTATTTAAGACATCATACACTATGTCAATGTATTTCAGATTTTGGAAGGCCTGAGTGTTTACATGACTAACAGCGAAGGCTGCGCAAAGAGTATCTAATGAAGAATATCGATTTTGAAACCATAATCTGTATGAATGCAGAAACGACCAGGGATTCATTTTATATATTCTTTATGTGGAAATTCCTGACATAGATCTGGCTGAAAGCAAAACACCGCGTAACGAGCGGACCGCGTAACGACGCTCTCGGGGAAGACCAAGGGAGGCGGTGTCTGCCTCTATATTAATGAATGTTGGTGCACGGATATCACAGCGCTGAAAAAAATCATGCAGTCCTCATTTAGAGACTTTATTCATCAACTGCAAGCCGTTTTATTCTCCATATCGCTCTGTCCCCCGTGCAGCGCTGGAAATCTCTGATCATTGTATGGTCCATCTCATCCCGTCCTACAGACAGAAATTAAAACATGCCAAGCCTGTAGTCAAGACTGTCAAGAGGTGGACCCACAAGGCAAAGCTGGAGGTACAGGCCTGCTTTGACTGCGCTGATTGGAGTGTCTTTGAGGATGCTGCTTCAGACCTGGATGAGTTGACTGACAATGACGGCTTATGTCAATTTTTGCGAGGACATGTGTGTGTCAACAAAAACCTTCTGCACATACAATAACAATAAACCCTGGTTTACTGCCAAACTCAGGCAGCTTCGTCAGACCAAGGAGGAAGCTTACAGGAGTGGTGACACACTGACCAGGGAGGTCAGAGCAGCAGAGAAGTGCTACTCTGAAAAGCTGAAAAACAAGTTTTAAGCCAACGACCCAGCATCGGTGTGGAGAGGCCTGCGAGAGGTCACCAACTACAGGAAACCAACATCCCCTGCTGTGGAGATTTTTCAACTGGCTGAGGAGTAAGTTTTATTGCAGGTTAGACACCCGCTCCAAACTATCAACACCCTGCCCCCATCACACCCCTCCCCACTGTCCCCAAGCTTAGAACCTGTGAGACGTGGGTGAGGAAGCTGTTTTAGAGACAAAAGATCACAAGGTTCAAGGCCCAGATCGGGTGTAACCCTCCTGTCTGAAAGCCTGTGCTGATCAGCTGGCCCCATCTGCACACAGATTTTTAATAGATCACTGGAGCTGTGTGAAGTCCTCTCACGCTTCAAATGCTCCCCCATCAGCCCAGTCGCCCTGACATCTGTGGTCATGAAATCCTTTGAGAGAATGGTCTTGTCCCACCTGAAGGACATCACAGGCCTCCTGCTGGACCCCTGCAGTTTGCCTACCGGGCAAACAGGTCAGTGGATGATGCAGTCAACACAGGACTGCACTTCATCCTGCAACATCTTGACTCTCCAGGGACATACTCAAAGATCCTGTTTATGGACTTCAGTTCAGCATTCAACGCAATCGTACCAGGGATACTCTGCTCCAAACTCCTGCAGCTCGCTGTACCAGCCTCCACCTGTCAGTGGATCACAGACTTCCTGATGACTCTACACGAATGACTGCACTTCTGACGACCCATCTGTCAACCACTCCTGAAGTTTGCAGATGACACAACGGTTTTAGGCCTCATCCAGGACGGCGACGAGTCTGCATACAGACGGGAGGTTGAACGGCTGGCCGTCTGGTGTGGTCACAACAACCTGTAGCTGAACTGTACAGATGAGAGTGGACTTCAGGAAGAACCCCCCGTCACTACCCCCCCTCGCTGTACTAAACAGCACTGTGTCTGCTGTGGAATCCTACAGGTTCCTGGGAACTACAATCTCTCAGGACCTTAAGTGGACATCCAACACAGACAAAATCATCAAAAAGGCCCAGCAGAGGATGTACTTCCTACGCCAGCTTAAGAAGCTCAACCTGCCTC
>VRLP01003279.1:0-67249 GCA_009660295.1 Lophius piscatorius | reverse complement strand
TATAATCCAGGTTTGATAACTTTGAATAGGCTTTATAATCATTTATTATTATTTTTGTTCTTACATTAACGTTGTTTTTGATTATTTTTTCAATGACTTCTGCATTTCTTTTATTTTCAACATGGTAAAACACTTCTTTCGTATTCCTAGAAATGCCACCAATAAACCAAAACTGTTTTAGAGATATTCCAGTATTATATTTAGTTTTTGTTTGTTGTAAATCTTTGAGATTGTCTCTTTGTAGGGTCTTTATTTGCACACCTTACCAAATATTTCTATATCTATAACACAATTAATATTATAAGCAAATAACTAATTATTTTAAAAAATAATAGGATAATAAAATATAAAAGATTTTAATTTAGATCAAAGAATAAAGATAATGAATTATAAAAGATTATAAATAGAATATAAAAGTAGTCGATGCAGATCTAAATTAATATTTAATGTAAATAAGACGATAATGATATTTGTTCTTTAAGGAACCAACACTCTAAATTATAATGGTAATAAACATCATAGATTATATTTAAAGCTTTAAGAATATATTGTAAACAAAATATATTAAAAAAAATAATATTTCATTATTAAAATAATAAAGAAAAAAGGTGGATTTTTGATAATAATACATGACTTGAATATTTTTATAGAGGAGAGAGAAGATAAATTTTTTTAAAAAAATCAATAATGATTATTTTCAAAGTAATAATAAACTTAATATGAAAAAATATTAAACAAGAATCATTTGAAAAAAAGTTAAAGAATCAAAAGTCTCAGACCATGGTAATTTAGAATATCTAAAACTCTTCAATAATACTTAAAATATTATTACTAAAAGATACTAAAAAGAGTAAGAAATACAAATATGTAAAATAATATCTAAAAGATAAAAAATATTTAGTAGATAAAAAAAAATATTTTTACTAAAATTAATGATTTTTTTAGAAAAATAACCCATGGATTATTACAGTGGTATTTATCCTATAATCACAATATTTAATAATATGATAGTATGTGGAATATTATTTATGCCGAGTCTATTTAATATTTATGGTATAATTCCTACAGTATCTTTTGTATTGGTTATTGCATTTTGTAATATATTGGGATATAATTTATTATTCCTACTTATAAAACAACATACGGGCGTACATTCTATACCAACACTAGCTGATAGAATATATTATCCCACAGATTATATGACAAATTTTATATTGTATGCACAATATATATTAACCGTATTTATATATTCGGGAATAGCATTTAAACAATTGAAGATTGTTATGATTTATTTCAATATGCCTTCACCTGGGATGATGGCTTTTATAATTATGTTATCTGTAGGATGTTTGATTTTTTGGTATAACGGTATAATTGATATAATTTATATTCCAATAAGTATAACATGTGCTATTTTATTAAGTATGATATTATCCTTCTTTTTATCGGATAATAAATATGATGTACCACTTTATTCAAATTATCCTTCGGTTATATGTGATACCGGGGTTTTTATTTTTGCTTTTTGTTGCCAGAATAAAATTATGATACTTGAAGAAAATACAACTTTTTCACATAATTCTTTTAAGAAGATTACTATGCTCGTAATTTTATTTGTGTCTCTTTTGAACATAGTGTTTGGTTATATCAATAGTAAATTTTTTCAATATTTTTACAACGAATCGGTGCATACTTGGATTAATTTAATTCCTAAATCTCATATAGGAATTATTATAAGAATTTTATTGATTTTTTCGTTGTTATTTTATATATGCGATCAGATGAATTTGGCCATAAGTATTTTTTCTTGGTGTGTTTCGACATTTATACCTTTATCCGCTTTAGCGCTTTTCTGTTTAAAATCTTATCAAATGTTAGTTATTTTATTATTTCCTTTAATGGGATATATTTTTGAGCTTCAATCGTATATAAATGGTTTAGGATTCATAACATCTGCATATCTGTCATTGTTTGTACCAAGTTTTTATTATATAATGGCAGATAAACGTGTACAAAAACCATTATATTCTATTTGTGCGTACTTTTTATTATGCATGTTTTTTGTTTCGGGAATAATTGGATTTTTGTTTTATATTTTTTAAAAAAATAAAATAAATATTCTTAAAAAAATATAAAGCAATGTTTTTTTTAAAAAATTTTTGAATTTTTTAATTGATTACGGTAAAGATTTATAACCTTGAATTATTGAAGTCTTTTTTAACTTGTATAACTAATTATTACGTGGTTATACCAAGTTTATCGTATGTTATGTTCTAGAATATTGGGGTTTCTTATGATATGTGTCATTATATCCCTTTTATTTCTTTTATGAAATGTCAAGTTTCTTTCTAAACAAAATATAAATTGAGTAAATTGTCAATATAGAACATTTCAATAGAATCAGTCTAGTATTATTTTTTAATATGATACTGAATCTATGTATAACAATTTAATATTACGCTATAATCATCCAACTAGATGTATATTCTGATGATTCTAAATTTTATAGTTTTTAAATATTTTTCAATTTTAGCAACCACTTGATTAAAAATTCTAGACGATGAAAATTTAAAAATATTTTACCCTTATGAAATCGATATCTAAATATTTTTCGGTGGTTGGAAATTTATTGAAAGCAATGCTGGGAAGTGGTTTTTTACCGATGCCAACATTATATTACTATTATGGGATAATTCCTACAACAATTTTATTGGTGCTTGGAGCTATCTCTGGAATGATTGGATTTAATTTGTTTTTAACGCTTAATGCTTATTATGGTAAAAATTCTACGCTTTCTACACTCGCATATGAAATATGCCCAGTATTAAGATATGTCGCTGATATTGCAGTTTGTCTTAAATGTCTAATGGTGTCTCTAGCATATATAGTTCTTATTAAGAATCAGATTGATATTGTAGTAAAGGTTCTTAATTTACCTTTTAGTAGCAAAATACCGTTACTGATCTTTGTTCTTTTTGTTATTGTTATATCTTCTCTTGGAAAATTTGATAAACTAAAATATACTTCACTTATTGGATTATGCGCATTACTTATTATGATGCTATTATCCTTTTTCTTAATAAAAAAAGTACACCATATTCCAATGTTTAACATAAAATTAGATGTTTTTGGTAAATTGGGCACTTTTGTTTATGCATTTACATGTCATCAAGCCATTCTAAGTATTCAAAATGAATTAAGATATCATTTATCTTTCTTTAGAAAATCAATATTTATTGTATGCTCTATTGCATTTTTACTTTTTATGACATTTGGTATTGTTAACGGTATGATGTATGATTACATGGCAACAGGAACTCTTAAATCCTGGGAACAAAGTTTACCAAATTCTTTTATAGGTGCTGTCATACGTATTATATTATCGCTCGTAGTTTTATTATCAGTTCCTATTCAGATGACGGCTTTTATATCTTATTTCCTTGGATTGTTTGATACAAAATATAATACAAGCAAAATAAGACTGAGTTTATCATTTGTAGCTTTGATGACTATTTATTTTATTACCCTATTTGATATAAATCTTTTAAAGATAATAGAAATTGTAGGATGTACCGTTTCAGCATTTATGTGCCAGATTTTACCTTCAATTTATTTTATATTAGCTGATGATTGTGTAAAAAAGAAGCCTATTCTCATTTCTGCATATTTTTTGTTATGTGTAGGAATATTTATTATATCAGTAGGCATTTATGATAAAATATCAGATGTAATTCCAAGTATAAAATTATATTAAAAAATTTTCAAATTCGATATAATTTTTATAGCATATTTTTTAAAATTCATCCGATAATATTAATGTATCATAAAAATACTAACATAAATTATTATTTATAACAAATATAGTATTTAAAATCGTATATAATTTTTATAACAAAGAAACAATTAAATACATAATCCTATTTTTTTTAACTTCTAAATATTATTATATAAGATATATCATAGATATTATAATATCTTAATTTATTATTTAATATAAAAATACTATAAATATATAACATAATCTAAAAAACTTTATTTTTATCATAATATTTTATTATAATCTAATTAAATAAAGAAATTGAATATATAATAAATATTAATTATGATACTTCTCTCCTAATTGATATTATTTAATATAAATATGTTCTTAGATTGTATTTTTATCAAAAATATATTTTATAATTTAGATTGTTTACAATGAGAATTATTTGATAAATAAAAATAGTTTATAGTAATTTTGAAATATAATAAAAATAAATATAGATAAATATTTAATAAAACAATTATTTATTTGGTTAATGTTCATTAGAACTTCTAATTGCCATTATTATCATTAAAACAACTATCATTTATTGGTTTTGTAATTAATTATATATCAATAGATATTTAATTGTGTAATTCATTTATAATTAACTTGTTATTATAGAATGAAATAAATACCCAAATTGTTAAATTTTTTATTATTCTGATTGCTTTTAAAGTTAATTCGTATAAATAATTGGTAGATCGAATAAATAAAGATTTTTAGAGTTATAAAAAAACAAATTAAATATCAAACGAGGAACTTAAAATCGTTAATGTTTGGGGATTTTGAATGAAAATGCTATGTAATTTTTGAATTTAATAGTTATTATTACATTTATGTTATTTTCAAAATTGAGATCTCTCTGTATAATTTCAATGGGTTGTGCATATATTTCTTTATCATGTAATTGTGGAAAATTATATTTATGAGTTATTTTTTTTATACAACGAACATTTTAAAATATATTTTCATCGATCTGATATTATATTAATATTTGGAATTTCGTTCTTTTATTTCACACGTGATAAAATGCTTCTTTTGTAATCTCTGAAATGCCTCTGTAGTGAAAATTGTTTATATTGTACCAATATTATATTTAATTCTTGATATCAACCATATCATAACAACTTCCTATTTTATTTTTTTATTACAAATTTTAATCTACCAATAATTAAATATTATTCCGATAATTTAATTTGGTTTCATATTCAATCAATTTATTACACATTTCTAATAGAACGAGAAGTATCCTGTAAATAAATATTTGTTTTCTCTTATATTTACACCTTTAAACCTGTATTAAAACAATTCTATTCGTTTCTCAGATTGATAAACATCATTTTTTATAATTAATGCAGTTTTTATAGAATAATTATTTTTTTATTTTTTAACAAACATACTTATAGTATTGATTAAATAGATTATATATTTTTAAAGATATTCTTATTGTTGTAAATAATTATTTATATAAATCCAATAAAATATCTTCAAAATCATTGAAATATAATATAATTTATATTTATTTTAATAATGAAGGATTATTTTCTACTACAAACCATTATGATTATATTTAAAAATATTTTATCAGACTGATAGATAGCATATTATTTAGATTATTAATTTATATTATCATATATTAAATTTGTAGTAAATAATTATTAGAAACGAATAAAAATGAATCAAAACCTGTTTTAATTATAAAGATTTATATTTGTTTTTATTTTATTTTCTTTCTTAAAAAAACTTTACATATATTTTTCATGAAATTCATTTCTTAATGAATACAGTTTGTTTTAATTTTTGTAATAATCTTGTTTTTTGCATTTTTTGTACATAGTTTTATTATAACTTTTTTATTATCCGCCAAGAATTATTTCTTTTTTAGCCGTAATTTTTAATTTTTATATAAAAAACTTTGTAATTAACTTCAGCTCTCGTTTTGCTTCAGAATTCGGAATTATTTTTTATCCGTATAACAATATCATTCATATATATAAAGTTACGTTAACCAATCAGATTACAGAAAAAATTATTATCCGAATAAAAAATCTTTATAATATTACTAGGCCCTCAGTATCCTGACCCCGGGATCCCTGACCCTTATTACCATGGAGTGTAATAGTCGCAAGACCCTAGTAATAGGTGGGTGAAAGGGTTTCTCCTCCTCTGGTGGAAAACAAAAAAAAATTATAATATTACTGCTTATATTATAATAACAATATTCTATCTGATTTAGACTAGGAATATAAATTACTTTAATACATCTTATTATGTTTGATTAGTTAGACGAACATCTAATATGGAACAAAGATTTATTATTATATCAAAGTAAAGCTAAAATAATGGGTTTTCATAATTCACGAAATAAAAATAAATAAATATTATTTTAGATCGAATTGTTATACAATTATTGTGGTTTATAAAGTTAATTATGTTTATTTTTATCTTTTCCTAAAATTACTACTTATAAGTTATTAATATGTATTTTCTGTGAATTATAAATGCTAGGAGATATTTGAGATTTATTAAAAAAAGGGTTAATGAACTAGGCAACTGATTAACATATTATATGGTTTCCTGTTTAATTCTAAACCAAGTCCCATTCGATTTAATAAAATGACAATAAATATTATATCTTTAAAAAATAATAACTTTACTTTTAATGGTGGAAAACGACGTAATAGAAGGAAACTTAAGATTGTTTATAATTATAACTTTCTTTATCAAAAAATTATAAAAGAATAGATCTATTTCAAAATAAGGGAAACAAAAAAAACAATATATGATCTATAGAATTCATTCTTTTAAAACAAAATAACATAGTTAATTTTATATTATTTTTTCAAAAATGTTAAAATTGTAATATTTAAAAGGATTTCAGGCGTAATTACGTTAGATCTTGAACAAAAAAATATTACAAATCGTATTTTTAACTTAAATATAAACTATTTCAATAAAAATTGAATTATAAACAAAATATGGAAAATTTCCAAATAAACTGTTTGTTTCTCTTTCCCATTACGGGAATTATTAAATCTTTTAGTATATATCCATTTTTGGTATTTCAGTACAGTCTAGGCTTTTGCATTTACAAGCATTGATGAGGTTTTAATCTACTTCTTGACATAATATTATCCATGTTATAAATCAATATAAAGATTAGCTTTACAGCATTTTAACATTACTTTTAATCTAAATATAAGACCATCGTACAAAGTATAACTAAGTTGACATATTTTTACCGATTAATCACTCCTTTTCTTTTAATATTTTTTAAAGATTCTTTAATATGTGATAATTAAACCAAATAACTTTATGATTTGTATATTATCATATAAATAACTACATTAGAAAGTTTAATGGTTTGAAAATGATATTATACGAGACTATCAAAAAATTGTCATAACAATAAAGATTTTTTGTGAAGATTTATTTATAGTTTTGCTTATTTTATCGAAAATACTATTTATGATATAAAAAATAACATTTGTCATTTTTATGTTCTATATTGTAAATTGTCATTTCTATTATAAGAAACCAACATTTTCAGATCGCATAGATTACAAGCGATTGTAAAGTTTTATTAATAATAATTAAAGTATTATTTTAAAGAAACTATTGTTTTCATCAAATTAAAATAAAATTTATTCAAAAGATAAAAATGATTTTTTTTTATCTATTTATTTTTTTAAACAAAATTGTATTTTAGTCCTTATGCATTTGAATAATGAAGATAAAAAGAATAATGAAGAAGATTTTTTAAACAATATAGATAACAATAATGAAGAAGATATAGAAGAGAAAAATATACAAAAAGAAGATAACAGTGAAAGTGATAATGAAGGAAAACAAGAAGTTAAATCGGAAAACAATGATGTTGAAAATTATGTTGATACTGTTGATAATAACGAAAAAGAAAATAGTGAAAGTGATAATGAAGGAAAACAAGAAATCAACTCAGAAAGCGGTGATGTTGATATAGCTGACGATAGTGAAAAGGATGATAGTAATGAAAGCACACATACAATAGAAAACGCATTAGAACAGGAACATTCTGAAGAAGAGGCTAATACAGAAAGCAGTACAATTGATTCACCAAAAGAGCTTTATGATGTAGTTCAATATCAAGATTTAGATTCTTCTGACGATGGAATGAAAAATAAAAAGAAAGGCGTAAAAAGAAAATCGGAGGAATTTAATGAAAAGGTTAATACGTTACAGGAATCTGATTTTGAGGATAAAGAAAGTTTAGCTGGAAAGCAAGAATCCCATGATCATCCATATGAACAAGAAAACTTGAGTAATAAATTAGATGTTCAAAAATATCCCAAAGAAAATAAGAAACAAGATTCAGCGTTGGGTGAAAATAGATTGTACTCTAATGCGACTTCGTCAAATTCAATTAGTTATAATATAAAAGAAGATGTTAGACCAGAAGAAGATTTACCTTTCTCATGTGTTTCTTTTATGCTTCAATTTTTAATTGAAAATTTTTCAATCGGGACGGCTATATTTTGGAAAAGGCCAGAGATGCAATTCTACGGGTCCTTATTTCATGCTATCTCTACGTTTATATATTTATTAGTAGCATTTCTTGGAAAACAGAAGAATTTTAATCTCAGAGTGCATGCTGAAATCATAGTAATAATACAATGTATATTCATTACTTGTGATATTCCATCCGGTTCTACTTTAATGCAACTTGTTAGTGGTATCATAGTTCTTTCAATAGGATATTTATTATCACTATTAATAGCATTATTACTTACGAAGAGGATGAGAATCGTAAAAAATATTCCGACACCTCTTATAAAAGGATTACTACTATACTCTGCCTTAAATTTTATTTTACAAGGATTCTTTACATTCTTCAATTTTGATGGATTGTTTTCCGGTGTAGGATTTGAAAGAAAATATTATATTTATTATCCAGTCTCAGTATTTTTAGCGCTTCTTATGATTATTTTACAATTTAAAAAAGCAAACATTGCGCTCATTTTAATTGGAGCACTTGGATTTTTGACGGTTATAATTATGACTATTTGTATTACTATATTAGATTCTAAAACTGGTATGGGAAAGATGGTTTATACATTGAGAGATTACATTGTATGTACAAATGTAGTAAATCCTTTCGCAATATTTTTAGAAAAATGTGGAATAGTAACTTGCTTTAAAAATATATTGTCTTGCATGTATTTCGTAGCAGGAATGGTATCTGTAGCATTATGCACACCTTTCTTAGCTCTAGAAGGAGGAAATTCTTACGATCCAATGTTATCAGCATTCAGATTTGGAAAAAATTTAGTAATTAACCAAACATCTTTTTTGATGAAATCTCAAAGAAACACTATAAAAAGAAAAGATAAAAAATTTTACATATTCTCTATGGTATTTGTTGTTATATGGGCTATAGCATCTTACTTTACAGTATATTCAACACCAAGATTCTTCGCAACTGTATTTTTCCTAACAACCGGTTTGAAACTTATGTTCGATATTTCAGATGATATGAAAAAGTTTACATCATTAGAAGTTATTGCAACTGTTTTAGCAGACTTTTTATCCTTTATCACACTTAATCCAATTTTAGGTATTTTTATAACTTTTATCGTTTATCGTTTCATGGTTTCAAAAGCTGCGAAGAAGAGTGATAAAATATTAACAAATGATTTTAATACCAAATTGTTAATGAGTTGTAGTACCAAAGGAAAAACATTGTTATTATTGAATGTTAATGCACCATTGACTATTCGTAACTTGCAAACTTTTATTAGAAGAAATGAATCGGAAAATATATCAATATATAATTTTTCAGATTGCAAGTATGTGGATTATGATGCTAGGGAATATCTTTCTACTTTAAAATCGAAGAACAATAAAATAACAGTGATAGGTAATCCTCAGAATTTTGATATGATTAAATGGCAAAGAAAAGAAGAAATAATATTTTGTGATTCATTAGATAATATTCTTGAAGCAATAGATACTGGAATATTATAAAAATGTTTGTTTTTTGAATCGTGATTAAAGCGTTTTTGACGATTATATTTTTTTGTAACATTTTTTCTTTTTAAAATACAAAATATTTTTTTTTAATAATAAAGCAAGCGGAAGATTTTTTTATTCAACAAATCTTTATTTTAATTTTTCTAATTTTTTATTTCTTCCAAAATTTGTTTATAGCAATTTTAACATGTTCTGTTATATCCTTGCTATCATCAACTTTATATCCAGACCATCCTCTTCTTATTGAAGCATCAATATTTACTTGTTGATCATCAAAGAATATTATATTACTCTTATCAATAACTCCATAAACATCCTCGATCAATTTATAACTCTCACACATTGGCTTGTTGATGAATATTAAATCTCCTTCGTTTTCGCTGTTCTTTTTCTGGATTTCCCTATGTCCTAAAAAATTCGGTGAAAACATTGATTCAAAACAATCGTAAATTCCCATTGCCTTCAATACGGCAATAGCATGATGACCCATCCCGTTTGTCATAATAACTTTTCTATAATTAAGATTATCTAGAAATTCTTTTAATTCTTTTGCCTCTTTTAGAAATTCATTATAATCTATATTATAAACATTTTTTATAATTTCCTCTTTTGTCAAACCTAAAATATCAAAAGCTCCTTTTAATCTAAAAGAATATTTTTCTCGAAATAAATCAATTAGCTTTTGTGGGTTTTTAATAGAATATTTATTTTTAAGAAGATTTTTATAATTTTCTACAACTTTTGCTTCCAGATTGATAGATTTTTTGTACAATGTACAATCGATATCAAAAACCAATATCTTCTTGCCATCTATGTTATCATTAAGATAACGGTCGTTTAATTTTTCGGTATCGCAATTTCTATAATCGTCTTCAAAGTAAAAAGGCTGAATTTCATTTTTTCTGCATATCGACATGGGGATAATGATATTTCAGAAAAAAATAAAACTGATTTTTTTCAATAATAAAAAAAATGTTAATTAATTGTTTATTACAGGACAATTTAAGAAATTAAATTGTTTTAATTTCATAATATACTCGCATTTTTAGTCGTTTCTTCGCATAATTATACTTTTTTTGAAGAAAGATTTTTATAATAACACTTGAAACAATTTATAATCTTTTGATCCAATGTTTGTGTCTTAAATATATATTTTTTTTGGTAAAAAATAAAGTTCGATATAGTCAAATGGGTTGAAAAACAATATACCGAAACATTATCAAAATTTAAAGATATTTTTCTATCCTTTTTCCCTTTTATCATTCACAAATTTAGAATCTCTAATTATTTGATAAATTGTTCCTTAGACATGTATGTTTTAAAAGTATTATAATACATAAATCATATTTCTTTTAGATTTTGTAGATTTTTAAGTTAAGAGATTTCAAAACTTTTTTATTAATAACATAATTAATTTTTCATTTGCTTGAGATACACACAATAAAATTATAATTCTATCTTATAAATATTTTTGTATATATTTTGCTTTCAAAAATACTTAGTAGTTTTATAAAAAATTTATTTCGTCACATTTAAAAGTTATGTATTCATGTATTTGAAGTTTTGAAATTCTTAATGCCATGTGTGTTAATATATCATTGTTAATTATCTTGTTATTTTTTGGTGATAAACCATCCACAAAAATGGTTTTTATGTATGAAGTTTTCTTTCTTTTTGTTTTTGTTTTATATTCTTTAATGGATATATTAGTCCTATAATTTTTTCTTGTTTTTTATAATAGAATTGATGATTCCCTTTGGTATTCTAAATAATCTCATTAAAACATTTTGTGAAACTCTGGGATAATAATATACGGCCTGTTTAAGGAAGAACATATGTATATCTTTTCTTCTTCCGGTTTGCTTTCATTTTTTTATAATCATTATTGAAAAAACTATTAAAAAATTATTATATAAAACATCTTATTCCATTAAAATTATAGGAAAAAATTCATAAAAACAAAGATGTCATAAAAAATGACATTATAAAAAAGTTGTATCGTATTTAAATTTTTCATGTGTGTAACATCCAGATAAAATGTTAACAGATTAAACATATATTATGAGCAAATATTATATAGATGTAATATAATTTCTATTAATTGTTGTATATTTCCAATAAATTATTTTCATATTAGTAGTTTTTATTTTATGTTAAGAACATTATACATGTAAAATTTTTTATATTTTTTTATAAAAAGTTTGTAATAAGATTTGAAGGTACTAAAATCAGAAAAGCGTTTATTGTACCAGTTTAAAATATATAGGTGTAATGATATTGTATCGATTTATAACTAATCACATTCTTACACCTAATACCCGTATAACTAATGAGATGACCATATAAAATAAAATTTTGGTATATATACAATATTATATTGATATTTATATATTTTATATATTTTATTGGTTATGAAAAGTCTTTATTTCATATAAAAACAGTTGAAAGTTTTTTTGTTTCAAATAACAATATGATTTTTACAAAGATAAATAATATATGAATATTATTTTTCTTTATTAGAATATATAACAAATAAAAAATATTAAAAATTCAATAATATTATTAAAATTAATAATTTCTATTTTTATTATTTTTGCAAAAATGAGTCTTTTTAAGTAAATTATTATTAAAAGATATGTTTAATTATCTCGATTATTTACTTTCATAAACTTTTCTATAAAAATAGAAAAAAATCTTCTTAATTTTTCATAATTTTTTTATGATCTTTTTGAAATTATTTTAAAAAAATATTTTTCTATTTCATGAAATAATATAAAGTCATATATCACTACATTTAAATGTTATATTCAAGTACTCCTATTTTATTTTTCTTAAATCTAAGATTTTTATGAATTCCTTACTTATATTAAATTTCTAAAAAAAGAGATCTACTGAAATAATATTTCGGAAAAAACAAATAAAAACAAGATTTCTATTGTTTTTAGAGAAGAATAATTTTTTTCCTTTTTTTTCAGAATATATTTATATTTTTCATAGAAATCACTTGATAGATGTCAAAAAAAAACTATAAATAGAGGAGAAAATTCTACCCCATGATGATTTCTTGAACTCGGAATAATTGGGAA
Source organism: Lophius piscatorius (assembly GCA_009660295.1). Lineage (NCBI taxonomy): Eukaryota > Metazoa > Chordata > Actinopteri > Lophiiformes > Lophiidae > Lophius > Lophius piscatorius. The sequence goes on along the minus strand of VRLP01003279.1, from coordinate 54,349 downwards.
CTAATGAATAATAACTCGTATATTATGAATAACAGGATAACAATATTTATATTTTGAAAGGATTATAGTTTCTTACACAACGCAACATGAGCAAATCGGCTGTGACGCTATGATGCTTGCTGCAGATTCTAGAAATCCTTTCAGAATAGCTATAGATTATATAAACAATACACATATAAATATGAATTGACAAGAAGATATATTAGTGAATATCGATGATAGGAGATATTTAGTTTAGCACAATGCAACATGAGCAAATCGGCTGTGACGCTATGATGATTGCTGCGAAACTAAAAATTTCTTGTTTGAGATATTCATTAAAGAAAAAAAAATAATGATTATTGAATAGAAAGGAAGAGTGAAAAAGGAAAATAAAGATTAAATGAATATATTTTGTTTTAATTATAAATGTTATTTCTTTTTATAATATTTTTTCTTCACCATTTATTAAGTTCTTTCATAGATTACTTATTAATCACAATTAAGATGTTTTAAAAAAGATGTTTTTTTGTTATAATATTTTGTATAATTTTTACGATAGTATTCTTTGTTATAATAATATCTTCTTTTTCAAAATCCTTCATAAACTCTATTGTTGCAATTTTTTTACTATTCCTATTATATTGGTATCAGATGATCGTTTTAAACTTAGCTTTTCATGATTTAAATTTTATATAAGAATATTTTTTCACGTGACAAACCTTTATTTAAATTTTTTATTTCTTCCAAAATTTGTTTATAGCAATTTTAACATGTTCAGTTATATCTCTACTATCATCAACTTTATATCCAAACCATCCTCTTCTTATTGAAGCATCGATATTTACTTGTTGATCATCAAAAAAGATTATATTGCTTTTATCAGTAACGCCATAAACATCCTCGATTAATTTATAACTCTCGCACAGTGGCTTGTTGATAAATATTAAATCTTCTGCATTTTCATTATTCTTTTTCTGGTTATTTCTGTATCCTAAGAAATTTGGTAAAAACATCGATTCAAAACATTCATAAATTCCCATTGTTTTTAATACTGCAATAGCATGCACATCCATTCCATTTGTCATAATAACTTTTCTATAAGGAAGACTATCTAGAAATTCTTTTAGTTCATTTGCCTCTTTGAGAAATTCATTATAATCTATATTATAAACATTTTTTATAATTTCTTCTTTTGTTAAACCTAAAATATCAAAGGCCCCCTTCGATCTGGAAGAATATTTTTCTCGAAATAAATCAATTAACTTTTGTGGGTTTTTTACGGAATATTTATTTTTAAGAAGATTTTTATAATTTTCTCCAACTTTTGCTTGCAGTCGTATAGATTTTTTGTATAATGTACAATCTATATCAAAAACCAATATTTTCTTATCGTCTATGTTATCACTGATATAACAATCGTTTAATTTTTCAATATCACAATTTCTATAATCATCTTCAAAATAAAAAAGCTCAATTTCATTTTGTTTACATATGGACATGGGGAGAATAAATGTATCTTTTTTTATAAATAAAAATAATGCGAAATATTTTAATCTATTATCATATGCTAACATGTTTAAACAGTTTTTATAATTTTTATTATAACATTTAGATAATTGGTCATGATTTAATAATATTACATCATTATATGTAGATAAATTGTTATTAATGAATATACATATTTAAGCCGCATTGAAATAGTATAGTAAAACAGATTTGTTGTATAAAAAGCATTATTAATTAGAAATGATAAAATATAAATCTATATTTTCATGTACATTTTTGTTTTTTTGTTTATTATATCTTATTTTTTATAGGATTTTTCTTTTTTAATTTTGAAATAATTTTTCTTTTAATTTTTAAAAAATAAAAACAGAATAGAATTTTAATTTTTTAATGTGATTAGCTGTTTGCAAATATCAATTATATCCATAAATTTTCCATAATATCTGTTTAAATTATTATTGGTAATTTCAAAAAATCCTTTATTGATATGGTAATATAATCGATGTTCATACAAAAAACATTATTTAGTTACAAGGCTTTTTACATTTAAATAAATAATTTCAATTATATTTAACTATTGAGAGTATGTTAGAAGACATCAAAAATTTATATTATTTCTTTTACTAAAACTGAATGATGTATTCTTGCATTATCTAATATAAATATTGATTCATCTATTCCTTTATCATGATATATATTTTAAAGATTTAAAAAGCATTCTAAAAAAATACGCATATTCACTGAGTTATAATTAATATGAAAATCTAATGTTTTATAGTTATTCATTATAACAGAAATATTTCTAGTTTTGATGATGCTAACTTCGACAATTACAGAAATCCTTACTAAAGATCTCATTTTTTTAGACCTCCCAAATAAATTAAATCCAATCTTATCTATGAATACAATTTTTTTAGCATCCTTTTCTATTTGTTTTACAAAAAAAGTATTTGAAAATATTTTCTTTTCATTGATAACATTTGTATTATTTCTTTTAATTGATTTGTATATTTTAATGTGAAACCGAAATAAATAAAAATTTTAGTATTGGTTGTTAAGCAGTATATTGTAAAAAGTATTGCTGCGTATCTTCTTAACTGTTATAAAATAATTTGTGGGTGTAACGTATCTGATTTATAATTAATTCTTTTCCCTCGTCTGAAAAACTGTAATCTTTTTCAACTAACTGGTTTAGCTTCGGCACTTTCTTCGTTTTGCGATTTTTAAAGATATTATATATTGTGCCTGCTTCGATACTCATTGTATCCGATATAGAAGCAAGTGTTTCCTATTTATTTCTCATTATTAAAACAACTCTTTTCTCTTCATTAATAACTTTCTGCCTAACTTGTATAATCACCCTGGTGTGAAAATCCGGTAATGTTTTTGTTGGTTTGGTTTGTGTTTTCATTCATAAGTATGTAATTTTTGTTATTTAAATATTTTATTTTGCAGTATAAGATCTAAGTTGTAATATTTTCTTTTATGTGATAAGCGTGGTTACAATCTATATATTAGATCGTTGTTTGGTCAATGTTAAATGAGATAAAATTTTATATAAGTGAGAAGAGGTGTATGCATGCATCATATACAAACTTTGAAATTCGAGGATATAAGATGAGACAAAAATAATATATACATTGGTTGAATTTAGTCAAAATAAGTATATTTCGTATTTTAAAAAATTATTTTTGCTTACATTATTATATAAAGTGAATATTTTGATTATAATCAAATAATTTATAACATAAGAAGCAAATATTAAATTTAAAATAAAAAAGGAGTTATAAATTTACCAAACTTTAATTCATACGTTTTGTATAAACACTTCTCGCGATTTTTATTATATCACCTTTAACATTTGTAACAGGTATGATGGCGTTATAAAGTCCCATGACACCAGCATAGTCAAACGTACTAGGGAAAAGAAAATCTTTCGTTAAAATTTTTCTTTTACCTAATATATATTCTCTCTCATTCCAATATTTGCGCCCATGATAAACTGTCGATAAATCCCTGACCAATTCAACCAACTGGTTATTGAATTCTATTATCACCTTGATTTGGTTTAATGTGTAATTCTCTAATCTTAATTCCTTGATTTTTTTATAATCATAAATATCATCATTAATAGTATATTTTTTAAAACCTTTTTCTCCGTTTTTGAATTCTACTAAGATTTGAATTATTTTACTTAAACTTGGAAATGTTTCAAACATAACGGCTTCTTCAATATTTATTTCGCTTTGAAAAATAATATGTTTTTTAAACAAAAAACTCAAATTATTATATCGTTTGATATCTTCTGTCATCGCATTTTTCAGATCTGTAAATAACTGTCGTCGCTTCACTTCATAATTTAAACCTATTTCATGCATATTAATAATATCATATCGAAATTGCACCATATTAATACTCATTTTTATTCTCTCAAAATTTTCTTTAATTTCTAAAAAAAGTTTAGTAAAGTCGGATGTTGTATCTGAAGTAGTTACATAATTCGCGCGAGATCTCTCGTATATATTCATTTGTCCGTTTTTTGGATTAACAATAGATACAGGGTCATCCAATAAACCAAGATCATCTATAATTTCTTTTTTTAATTGCTTTATTTTTTCGAACATATAACTTAACATTTTTTCTTTTTGTGTGAAATATTTTAACAAATTTTTAGTAAGTTCTTTCAAATTTTTTGATTCCCAAATATTATATTTTATACCTTCTATCATATCCATAAATTTACTATATTTATTTTTGATTTCTGCTTCATTCTGTCTAAACAGAAAAAATAAATCTGTATGAATTTTTATAATACCAATATCAGAAGGATCTACACCAGTATAATTGAGCCAGAATTCACCATCTTCATTTGTCAACATTATATCTTCATCGTTACCATGATTCCAAATATCTTTTAATCTTTGAAATCTACTATCTCGTGTTAAATTAATTCGCGAAAAAGTACTTGCGACATTATCCATAGCTAATATATTGCAGATATATAATAAAAAAATAATATAAATTATAGAATTTTTTAATACCATAAATATTTTTTCAACTGTTTATTTATAGTTTAAATTGGAATAACATTTATGACATTTTCAGCTGTCTATCAATCAAGTCAAAACATGTGTATGGCATAATAAATATTTATCAAACTCGGGGGAAAAACACAAAAATTAAAGAAATTATAGTAAATAAGTAAAATTTAACATATAAATGTAACTTGAAATTATAATTAAAACATAATTCATATATTTCAAAATAATCATAATTATATTTTCTCCTTTTTTAATTTAAAATCATATTATTTTACCGTTATAAAACAAATATAGTGTATAAACACTTTTATAATATGTATATTTTCATTAAATATGAAATATTAGAATAACATCTTATTTAAAATAAAATAAATAAATTTTAATATAAAAAATTTAACAGCTGTTTTTAAACCTCTATTTCCAGATCAATTATAAGAATTTTATGAAAAATACGAAAATATTACTAGTTTATTAAACTTATTGTTGAGTGCATATAGAAAAATGAACAAAAAGGGGTTATGATTGGTATAATATATATTATATAACCAGTAAACATAATTATTGATTGTTTCATAAGTATGAAAATGTCTACACAAGAATAAACTTTAAATAAAAGTTATCTTAAACCCATTTAGCCGAGCAATTGTGAGGTGGTAACCAAATCCCAGACTTAACGGATTCGCATTCCTCGTCCAAAAGAATTATAAAAAAAATAAATGTAGAAGAAAAAAAATGTTGTTGAATGAGTGAAAGTTCGATAGCATTAGCCATGCTTTGTACGATAATCTCACTACTAGATTGAAGTAATGTTTAAATGGTGTAATTGTAATCTATGTATTAATTTATGACTCTGCCAACATTATGCCAAAATAGAGGGTAGGAATTTCTAAAAAACCAGAAGGAGACGGTGACATGCACCATACGCAAAATCCCAACGCCTAAGCATACGGCAAGATGTGATTAATGCATATCTGTACAAAACCAGTTAGTACAAGTTTAAATGTGTTTTATGAACCAAAGGACATATACCATGGTAGACCAGGAAACTTCAATAAATAAAAGTTTCATTAAGAAAATACTAAATAAAAAATCAATATAAAAATTGTAGTTACAGCAACTGATTGATCATTTAATCTGGCATCTAACTGTAGAATATAGTAATAAGTGAGTGAAAAAGGGTTTTCATCTCTAATGAAAAACAAAAAATAATCTGATATATATGACTGTTGTACAGCGCATAACCATACAATGTTGTAAAGCCATTATTCATCACCGTAACTTATACTTCTTTTTTGCTATTTTAACCACCAAATATTCTCCGTACTATAATCTTTATGTCTCTCTTTATAAAATCTATTTATTGTATGCCTTTCAATATAATAATATTTAATTTAAACATATCAAAGTAATTTTCTTAACCTTAAAAAGAACATTTTAAAAATAATTATTTTTCTTCTTTTAATCTTTTATAGATTATGTTTAAATTTTATTAAAACAACAATCACATCTCTGTAATAAATAAATTATTTTTAATATATACTTTCAATGAGGAACATCTTAATTTATCGATTATTATCTCGCTTAAATTTTAAATTGCTTGAAAATGAAATTTATTTATTTAAAACAGATGTTTATATATCTGTAATACAACATATTTAATATATTTAGTATTATAAGCCAAACTATTATTTTATGATAAATTAAATTACTGTATATTACCATATACGATTATCTATATAAAATTTCTTTGATAAAAACGTCATTTGTTAATTTTATCGTTTTAGAATATAAATCATTTTATATTTATCTTTAGAAAATAATATTTATTATTTTGATCAACATTTCTAAAATACTATTAAATATTAGTATATGAGTATATCATTTAAGTATTTAGACGTTTATTTTATATCTCAGAATATATAACTTTATTGAAATATTAAATTTACAACAAACAATAAAGTTTATATCATAAAATTTTGTCAGCCCTTTAACAGAGATAATATGTATTGTATGAAATGTCCATCACAAACAAACATAAAATGTTTAGACTGTATTACAGAGGGTGATAATACAGGGAAATATTATTGCAATAGTATTTCGAGCACAAATACTTTATCTGCATCACATATACTTTCTCATTTGATAGCTTGTTCTCATAAACAGATAATGGTTAATGATGTAAAGATTGAATGTGCTCAATGTAAAAATAGCAATGTATTTGCATTGACTATACAAACTGGAAAAGATAAAAGAAAAAAGAAACAGCATTCTGGTTCAGTGAAGACAGAAAGTCATGCATCCATAAATTATAATGAAAACTTTTATTTATGTACTTCATGCATAAAACCAACAAAGTTTAACACGAAAAAATCGCATCCAATAAAATACATAGTTTCCAACAAACAATTGCTACTATTTGATACTTTGGTTACGCGATTAAGATACAATTATGGATCATATTGCCGTATTTATTCCGAATTGATCGATAGAGAAATGGAGGCTGAAAAGAAGAAAAAAGAAGATCAAAAAATATGTGCTCCAAGTATTAGATTTAATATTAAAACGGATAATGCAGATCATAAAAAAGGAAAAGAGCATAATAGAGGTAATACCAGGATTTCCAATATTATTTTTCTTAAAGTAAATTTAGATCGTTACAAAGTAAATATAGGGGATGAAGTAGAAATATATAAATACAGTGGAAAAAAGAAGAAATCTATTTGTAAAGGAATAATAGCAGGTTTAAATCTGGCAGAAGAAGAGTTAAAGATAAAAGTAAAACATTTAGATGTATTATATGAATATTATACCAAAAATCCAATAGATACGTTAGTAGAATTTAATTTTAAAAGTGTCTGTTATGATAGAATGAAAAGAAGTATAAAAAAGATTAATAAAAATGTAGACAGTGATATTCAACAAATAATATACAATGGAATAAAACAAAATGACATAGATTATAAGGATAGCTATGAATTAATATATGAAAATAATACTGAAGAATCTACAAAGCAAACTATTATAGAAAAAACAGATGATAGCAGTATAAGTTATAAATATGAGAGTGATAGTGATAGCATTGGGTCTTTATCTGAAAATAGTAAAGATGATAGTGAAAATAATGCTGCCGAGAGTTTAAGTACTCTTACGTTAGATAATTATATTAAAAATAAAATATATCTTAAAAAGATGAGTTACAAATTGAATAAAAGCCAAATAGAAGCTATAAGTTTGGTGCTTAGAAATAAGATATCTATAATTCAAGGACCGCCTGGAAGTGGTAAAACATTAACATGTGCAAATATAGTGTATAATTTATATAAACTTATTTTAGAAGAAAGATTTGAAGAAAGCCTTCAATATTCCAAGGGACAAAATAAATCCCTGAAGAAAAAAATACTTATTGTATCACCATCTAACGTAGCAGTGGATAATATAGTTAAAGAATTAATAAAACTTAATGTTAAAGCATTAAGAGTATATTCTAAGAACAGAGAAAATATAGAAAATGATAATGATAATATTTCTTTACATAAACTCGTAGAACAAAAACTTGATAAGGAAAAGAAAAATAATAACCACAATAATGAAATGGACAGATATTTATTTTATCAAAAAGAAATATTAAAAGAATATGATGTTATATGTTCTACATGTGTTACTGCAGGAACTAAGTTTTTTAAGGACTTTAATTTCCCGTATGTTTTAATAGACGAAGCTGTACAGGCTGTAGAACCTCTATGTATTATTCCTATTTCTTATGGTGTAAAAAAGCTTATACTTGTAGGAGACCATAAGCAATTAGGACCAACAATATTATCCCATGAAGCTAAAATAGAGGGTATAATATGTCATTATTTGAAAGACTAATAAAAATAGGTGTTCAACCACATATACTTTACACACAGTATAGAATGGATCCTATGATATCAGAATTTATATCAAATAGATTTTATAATGGATGTTTAATAAGTGATAGCAATTATTCGAATACCATCAAAGAGAAAATGATAGAAAAGAGTAAAAATAATAACATAAAAAATAAAAGTAAAATATGCATATCACCCATACTTACTAACCTCATATCCCTCATGCCTACATTTTTCTATCATACACCAGGTATAGAAAATAAATTATCCACGACATATTACAATATAAATGAAATAGACATAATATTATCGTTAGTAAAATATCTATTATCATTGAATATCCAACAATCAGACATAGGTATAATAACCATGTATGATGGACAACGTAGTGCGATTACCAAAATATTTAACAATAACAATTTGAATACAATAGATATATTTAATATTGATGGATTCCAAGGAAGAGAAAAAAACATAATAATTATATCACTAGTAAGAGCACAGAATGAACATAATGAAGAAGATAATATAAACACTGATAATTCTAAAAACCTAGGATTTATAGGAAATAATAGAAGAATGAATGTAGCTATGAGTAGAGGAAAAGATATGTTAGTATTAGTAGGAGATTGTGATAGACTTAATAAATCATCTAGTAATTGGAAAAAGACATTAGAATATTATCATAAACATAATCTTATAGTACAAGGTAATATAAATAATCTAAAGAAATATAGAAGTAAGGATTTAGATAGTGAAATTAAATTTGATCTTAAAAATATATTGAAAGAAATACAATAATATAATATGAGATAACTAAGAAGGTAATTAAGAATGATAATATAAGATAAGGTAATAAAAATAATATAATACAAGATAACTAAGAAAAGAAAATAATAGTAATTTTTAATAAAAATTAATATTACAAAAGAAAGATTCTCTTATAATAAACATTTAATATTTTTATTAAAATATAGATTATTAATATATTCTATTATCATAATACACACTATCACAACATATCTCTATAATCATTTATTATTGATTATTTATTATCTCTCTTACTAATTCTCTAATATAAAATACTTTATCATCTTTTAATAAATCACAAATATATTTCAAATTATTAATAGAATATTTCTTAAATAAATATATTAAATCTTTCTTATATCTCCAATTCTTCATATCCACTGTAAGATTAGTAAATATTTTATGTATAAAATTATTACCCAATTTATAATCTTTTTTATCTTTATTATTGTTATTGTTGTTATTAGAGTTGTTAGTATTATTATTGTTATCGCTATTATCATTTAATCTACTATCATTATACTTACTATCATCTAACCTATTATCTTTATTACTATTACACTTATTATTATCTAACTGATCTATTCTCTCTAAATAATTATATATACTATATATTTTACTTACTAATAACATTCTTAATTTATCATCCATAATACTACATCTCATAATAAAACATCTAAATATAGATAATATAAAATTATTATCATTATATAATTTATAATCATCATACACATTCTTAGTATTACATATTTTCTTTATATCCTCAAATGAATATATTCTATTGTTTATTATTTTATTATTAACATTACTGTTAATATCAATAATAGTATCTTTACTATTGATATGGTTATTATTGTTATTGTTAACATTACTATTGATATGATTATCATTTAATATATTATTATTGTTAATAGTTTTATTATTATCTACCACACTCTCTTTATCATCTAATATACCTTCATCTACTATACTATCTTTATCTTTATTATCTCTATTATCACTATCATTATCACTAAAAGGTTTACAATGATCTATATCATTAATAGCAGTAGATGAAATATTATTATCTTTATATTTTAACATATTAAAATTAATATCCTTAGTATCTTCTATACCATCAAATAATAATATATGCATAATACCATCTATATTCTCTATCATATTTACATAAGATTCATTATTCATTATTTTTATAATATTAACTAATACGTATATATTATATTTAACAGTATCTATATCAGTTGTATTGTTATTTATATTATTATACTGTTGTAGTATCTTATAGAATAATATACTTCTATTATAACTACTATCTATATAATATTTATATATCTCTATAGGTATATATTTATAATTGATTAATGATTCATATGCTGTATGTGAGATAGAAGAATTAGCATCTTTTAAATATGATAATACTATATCTTTAACTTTATTACCATATTCTATATTTTTATAAGTATTCTTATTCGTATCATTATTACTTATTTCATCATTATTATTATCATTACTCTTACTCATATTATTACCATCATCATTTTTATTATCGTTGTATTCTATACCTTCTATTATTTTATGTATGTTTTTAGCACAGAGAAATCTTTTCTCGTATGTTCTTTCTCCTATGGATACAAAGTATCTTAATACTTCTATGTTATTAAAGTATTTAAGATAGAGTGTTAGTTTATCTACTATAAAATATACTGTATTCTCATTATCTATTTCTTTTATCATGGATATAAACATATTATGATGAGATTGGAAGTAACAATGTATACAATATTTGTTATATATTAAAATATCAGTAAATGATTTAAATAATGGTTTTCTGGTGGTATGGTTAGTATTTAAAATACTATCATCTATTATATCCTTATTAATATTATTTTTATCTACTTTATCTATTGCTTCTTCAACAGTAATTTTACATTTAGATAATTGTTCTATTATCTGTACATTTCTATCATTATTAATTACTTTATCTTCTATAGAATCTATCTTTTTATATTTATTATCGCATATACATTTTTTCATCTCTATATTTTTATCTTCTTCTTTTAATATTCTTATTTTTATAAGATATATATCTATTAGAAAATCTTTACGACTGTTAAACTGTTTTTCTATCAATTTGAATATATCAGCATTAACACTCTTTGATAAATATATAAGAATATCAATAACTTTCTTAGGCTTATAAGATATATAGCATATAAGAATATCTATAAATATCTTTAATATGCCAGATGGTTTATTTAGCGCATTAGCATCTATTCTTGTATTATTAATATTACTGCTAATATTATGAATATTCGTTCTATCATTATTAACATCTATATCGTTAGTATCATTAACTGTGTTAGTATCTATCTCACTAGCATTATTTATCTCATTAATATCATTTATCTCATTAATATCGTTGTTTTTAAAATGCCCAGATAGCCTACGTAATTCTTCTACTTCTTTACAATACATATCTCTTCTATCATTATTATTTTCTTTATCTTTACTATTATCCATACCATTAGGCACCATCCATAATATATTATCCTCTACTCCTTCTACTATCTGTGTTATTGTAGCATAATCTTTAGGTGTAAAATATTTGTAATTTGTTAATGCATTTATGTAAATATCTTCAGAATAAAAATATATAATATCTTTAGAATGTTTAAGCATATACACAAGAGGATCTGATATACAAGCTAAATAATTTATAAGTTCTTTATATTTTAGCAAACATTTATTTGTATCAATATCATTATTTATATTATTAGTATCTATACTCTTTTCTTTATCATAGTTTATATTTTCTTGATCGTTTACTGGAGTATCTTTATCCGTATTATTATTCATGCTGTTATTTTCTGTTTTGTTTTTATACTCTTCTATATTTTGTTTGTTTCCAGAATGTTGATGCATATAAAGGGGTTAGAATGAAATTAATAAAAATCATTTTATAAAATTTATTGGTTGATAAGAATATCAATGATGTAACAAACAATTAAACAAATAAGATAATTATAACGTTGATATACTGTTATACTACGTATATCATATGTATATGTATTATAACAATATACTATTAATAAAATAATAAAAATATATTTTATAATCGATTATTAACGTTATATATACGTATGTATATGGATTATTTTATAATAAATTTTATTTATCTTACACTTCTTTTATACTCTGTTTTATTTTATCTACGAATTTACTTTTAAATATATTTTCTAAATCATTTACATCATGAAAGAAATTTCCTCCATTTACATATTCTATTATTTTTTCTGCTCTCTTATCTCCTATACCAGGTATCTTTTTTATTTTAAGAAAATTCGCTGTATTTAAAAGCATTAGTAATTCTTCTTCAGTAAAAATATTATTCTTAGGTTTTGTGTTATTTGTTTTACTATCATTTGTTTTATCTGATAATATATTTCTTTTAGAAGAGAATATTGCAATGTTATTTTTATGTGTTGTAGTATTGTTATTACTGATAATGGTATTCTTATTCGTTGTAATATTGTCATTACCAATATTTTTATAATTATTATTATTAATAGTATTCTTATAACTATTATTAGCTTTACTGTTGTATTTATATTTATCATATAGATTATTGCTTCTATTTATTTTATGTTCTGTATTGGTCTTTACTTTTATTTTACTACTATCTGTTGCAAAGTTAAGTGTATTAACACTATCTCTTTCTATCTTATTTTTTATATTAGCTATAATATATGTTTTATTATTCTCTCCTATTCTAAGTATACGTGTAAGCTTACTATCTCTATGTGGGATTCTTATATTATTATTTTTATTATGATTATTTATACTATTTATAACATTTTTAAGTACGTATAAGCTATAATTGATTGTTGTTGATTCTACCATTCTTTCTCCTTTATTATCTGTTTTTCTATTATCTTCACTGCCTGCTAAATCCACAAGAGTGATGGATGGATTGGTGTATATTTTTAATATCATGTGTGAACGTGATGATGTGTCGTTCAGAAGAGTATGTGCTGTAGAACGTTTTGCTGAGGTATTTATAAATGTAATAAAACTATTTAAATCATTCACTTTTGTTTTTTGTAGGTCTTTTATTTCATCGCCATTGGAATCTGTATTCTGATAATGGGTGTATACTTGTTTTTGTTTTCCATCTATTAAATCTATAATCTTTTCATTGTAAATTTCATAATATGATATTTCTACTGGTGCTACTCTCTCAATCGTTCTATATATTAGACCCAGTGATCTATTATCTTTGTTACCTATCATAGTATATGTTTTACCGCTGCCAGTACAACCATAACAAAATATTAGATAATTTGGTTCTGTTCTAAACAACGATAATTTGTTTCTGGTATTAAATATACTTTTATTCTTTTTTTCAATAGAATTTTTGCTATTCTCTGAAATCCCACTGGAATCTGTTTCATTGTTAATGCTACCATTACTACTATTTATACTAGAGTTTATGCAATTATTTTCTTTATCTTCATTCAAATTTTTATTTGTTTGTAACAATGGCAACTGTGTCTCAAAATATCCAAAAATATCTTTCTGTGTAGATTTTATACCAAATACTTTATCGAATGAATAATTATATGTTTTACTTTCAAAATTAAAATTTATATTATTTTTAGAAATATTCAGCTTATCATTCTCACCGTATATTTTTTTGTCCTTCAAATCTTTTTTCTCGGTATCAGGTTTTATTCGTATTAAAACTTTTATTCTACTATCAAAATTTTTTTGTTTATTAGTTATTGAACAATTAGATGTTTTTTGTCTTTTCACATTATCTAAAATTTTATCTGATAGTTTGAAAGTACTTTTTGATGATAAATTGGGTTCTAACATTTAAATTGCTTTTAAGGGTGGGAAAAACATTTTTGTTAAATGGTTTAATAAGATTTTAGAATATGAAAGATAAGTTTTTAATGTAACAAAACACAAAAAAATAAATAATAAAGTAAAGATAAGAAGATAATAAGTTAGTAAGATAGCAACTTATAAGATAATAAGTCAGTAAGAAGTAACAATAAAATAATAATAACAAACAATAATATAAAATAATATAGAATAGAAAAATAATTATTCATTCATTATTTTAATATTTACTCTTATCTGAATATAATCTATTATTTATTTATGATTCCTCATTCCACCAAAATATCTTTATTATTTTTTTATCTCCATATTCTATTTCTTTTAACGTAACGTTTAAATTTACCTCCATACGTCATTAACAAATATGTTATAATTGTAATGATAATAGAAAATAAACATAGATAATAAAACGATCTATAATCATATGGATTATTTGTATTTGCAAATGGTAATGGTACATTCATACCATACAATCCTGCAATTGTTTGTATTGGAAGAAGTATGAATGCTATGAATGCAAATCTTTTCATAATTGTGTTTATTTCACTTTCTTTCTTAGAATGTTCTAAATTGGCTAAAGCTAAATATAAATCTTGTGAGCGTTCTAAAATTCTGTTGAATTCTTTTAAATCTTTTTCTATTTCTATAAAATCTGTAAGAGAAAATTGTAGATATCTGGATATCGGTCTTCTTATTTTTTTGGCTAATTTAACTTTGAATGTGGTAAGAATGTGTATTTTATATTTAATGAATTGTTGTATGGTATATACCTTGTATACCAATTTAAAATTCTTTTTTAATATGTCTATAAGAAGATAATTATCATTAAGAAGATTATTAAGATTATTTGTTATATTTTCTATCTCTAAAACATCTGGTTCTATTTCATTCATAATATATTTAACATCTTGAACAAATTCTATTATGACGGAGAAGAATACCCATTCAGGGTGCATTGTTGTATGCACAGAAATTAAATAAACGAAATTTAAAATATCTGTTACGGGTGTCCAGGGTTTATTATGTGTGGTAATTATAAAATTATCAAATAATAATATATTAAAATCTAAATCCTTATTAATATCTGCGTATTTGTCTTTATGTTTCTCCTTATTTTTATCTGATGATATTTTTAAAGATATAAAAATATACTGTTTAAATATTTCTACTTTTTCTTCAGTATTTCCTTCTCGTATATCGTTAAGAGAAATATCATGAACACCGTAATTTTTACCAAGAATTTCCAAATCTTCTTCAGAAGGACAAAATATATTAAGCCAATAACAATATTTTCCATTTGTATTGGATGATTTAAAGGTTTTATTTGATCCATGGCTTGGTTTTTCTTTATTTGTTGCTGAATTTTGAAGAATATGTTCTTCTTTGTTATCTTTTTTATTTGAATTGTTAATATTATTCTTTTCATTTTTTCTTAATATTCTATTAACATTATGCGATTCTTTATTCTTTTTTAAGTCTTTTTTATTTTCATCCTTGCTGCATAATTTCTCATAAAACGTAGAATTAAAAAAATCTGAAAACAATGTTAATTCTCCATCAAAAAATAAATATTTTTTAAATTTCAAATTTCTATATTTTTCAAAATCATAGAATGGTAAATTTTGATTATACTTCCCATCAATATTCTTATTATCCTTATAATATTTCTCACTTGTTTCACTATCATCACATCCAATATTCAATTGCATACGATAAACATCTTGATTTCTACCTTTCTTCATACGACGATAAATTGTTATCAACTCAAAAATAGTATTTCTCTTTGAAGGAACTTTATGTCCATGCATTATTCCTTTATTATGTACAGCAGAATAAGTACTATCACCCATTGTATTTATACTACTACAACTACGTATTGAAAATTCCTCCTCCGAATCATATTCTTTTTCTTTGCATAAACCAGAAAATTTATATTTATTCCTTCTACTCACACCACCGATACACTCTCCACAATGACAACTATCTGATGCCTTTTCTTCCATAAAATTTTTATCCTCGCTGCATAAATCCTCATGTTCCATATGATCTGACAAATTGTTTTGGTTACACAAACATAAACTTTTCTTTGCACATTCATCACTTTCCAAACATTCATCAGTATGTGTATCAGAATGGTCATCTTCTTTTCTATTATGAGTATGCATAAAGGGTTGAAAAAGAGGAAATATGAAGTCAACATAAAAAAGGAGAAGTAAATTAATTTTTTGATTATCCATTTTATCAGAAACGATTAAAATATAAAATAAAATAAAGTATATTTGTAAAAAAAATACAATAGAGTATTATTTCTTTATACTTACTATTTTGGTTAATAAAAAAATTCTTTATAATTGACACTTTGAAAAATTAACAACAACAAATTATTTTATCTGTAACAATCAATCATTCATTATATACAAATCAGAAAATCTTATAACAAAAATAAAGATTTTCATTATTATTCTAATTCATTTGGCAACATAAAATCATTTGATAGATGTTATTTTGACATAGACTTTAATTATACTATAAATTTATTTAAACTTCATATCATCAAAGTATTACAATATTATCTCTTCGTTATAAAATAAATAAATATAAAACTTGTCGAATATTTATTACTAAGAATATTAAAATAATAAATAAAAAAAATATTTTTAATATAAAACTTTAATATAAAAATAAATTGTTATTACATAAAGAAAATAAGGATTTATTCGATCAAGTGGTCGTGGAATGATAAGCAAATTTTAAGCCTGGTGGGTTTGGATCTCATATATATAAGAATTTTCAAAACAAAAAAATAAAAAGAATAAAAAGTTGTTGAATGGATGAGTGTAGATACCGTAACTTGACTATGACTTGTTGATGATTATACTGCTAGATTAAAGTAATACTTGGTAAATGTAATTACAATCTCGATATTAATCTGTGAATCTAGATTATTATATCAAAAAAAAATATTATAATATTATTAAATTTGAAAGAACGATGATTGTACCATACACAAAATTTTAACGTTCTAGAACATAAAATAACATTATATTAATATATATGTAATAAAACTAATTAATACAATTTACTCGTGCTTTAAAACCTCAATAGTTTCTAACTATAATGAGCTTGCAACTGTTCAGAACATAAAAATATAAATTATTATTTAAAAATAAAATATTTAACAATAAAAAATATTTATTATCAGAAGAATTATTTAATTTATATTTTTATGTTCTTTATTCTCATCAATAGAATATTCTTGTGCCAACAATGAAATTGTCTGTGGTGGTATTTTAATCAAATTATCTTGTTCATTAATAATCAAA
Organism: Lophius piscatorius; assembly: GCA_009660295.1. Taxonomy (NCBI): domain Eukaryota; kingdom Metazoa; phylum Chordata; class Actinopteri; order Lophiiformes; family Lophiidae; genus Lophius; species Lophius piscatorius. Next base: position 36,913 of record VRLP01003279.1, on the reverse strand, counting down.
GGTTTTGCATTGACTTGTTTGGCTATATCTTCAATAAAACTTTTTGGTGGTGGTGGAACAAAATATTTTCCAACTTTTGATTGTAATGCTAATTTTATATCATCAACATTAATAATTTTACGCTCGTTATGTTCTGCGTATAAAAGTGCATCTTCCATAACATCAACGGAATATTTGTAAAGAAATTCTAATATTTGAACAATGACTTGAGGTTCACATTCATCAATTCCAATAGATCGAAGGATGATGGAAACTATTTTTGCTTCTCGAGGTGCTGTTGTTTCTGGCATAAGTATGGGTGATTCTTTTTATTTTTTTTAGTGAGATTTTTATGTAAATTTGTTAAATGGTTACGTAAGTTTAAAAAATAAATTATTTTATGTTTTTGAAGAAATTTTTATTTATTTTTTATGCTTTAAACTCTTTTTTAAAAAATATGCCCATGAAATTCATTGAGTTAAATTTGAGAAAAAAATTACAAAATCGTTTATCTTTTTTAAATTTTGAAACATTGACAGAGATTCAGAAATCTACATACCATCATATTCTTAATAAAAAAAATCTAATAGGAATATCAAAGACTGGTAGTGGTAAAACATTAGCATATCTTATTCCACTTTTACAAATTAAAGGAAATAGAACAATTATAATTGTGCCAACAAGGGAATTGGCTGTACAAGTACATGATATAGCAAATAAACTATCATCAGATAATTGTGAACTTATCATTGGTGGATTAAATGAAAATATTTCTATCGATGAAAATAAAGATATTTTTGTATGTACAGTTGGTAGATTGCTAGCTGTGTTAGAATCTACAAATATAGATAATATAGATACCATAGTATTAGATGAAGCAGATAAATTATCAGAAAGAGGATTTAAAGATGATATAGAAAATATTTTGGAATATTTTCCTCAGAAGCAAATGGTTTTATTTTCAGCCACGGAAGGAAAAATATTAAAAAATCTAAAACTCTTTGGATTAGATGATACTAAATACAAATTAATAAATGAATATAATATGAATGGTAATAATGTTTTGAAACAGTATTATTATGTATTATCATTGGATAAGAAGATAAATTATCTTTATTCTATTCTTCAGCATTATTCTAAAGATGAGAAACCAGGAAATATTTTAGTATTTTTTTCTACGTGCAAAGAAGTAAAATTTTATTTTTTACTTTTTAAAAAAATGAAATTCAATGTTCATATGCTTAACGGTAATATGAAACAAAATCTTAGAATGGATAGTTGTAAAAATTTTAATAATATCGATAAGCCTAGCATTCTATTTTCAACTGATTTAGGTGCCAGAGGATTAGATTTCAGTGATGTAAAATTAGTATTACAATTTGATATGCCAGAGAGTATAGAAACATATGTTCATAGAGTAGGAAGAACAGCAAGAAATGGAAAAGATGGTATGGGTATAATATTTCTACTTAAGGGAGAAGAAAGAATTATTGAAGATTGGAAAGATGGTAAATGGAAAGGTAAAATAGATAAAAAGGATATGGAATTGATAAATATTCTTCCAGGAGAGAAATTTGAAGTTAAGAAGGTGGAAAGAAGAGTAAGGTCAATAATGCTATTGGATGATATAAAATATTTTGCAGAAAGATATTTAGTAACGTATAGAAAATTTCTTACTCTACAAACGAAAAAATATAAAACAGACGTAGAAAATGAAATACATAGATTAAAAGAATATTTAGGAATAATAAATATGAGTGATATAGAAGAGGTAGAAATATCATTAGATGAGGAAAATGATAAGAAAAATATAGAAAATGAAGAACGTAGATTAAATAATGAAAATAAAAAAATCAAAATAGATAAGAACAAAGGAGAAACAGAAATAAAAGAAAACGAAGAACGTAGATTAAACAAAAAAAATAATGAAAATAAAAAAATCAAAATAGATAAAAACAAAGGAGAAATAGAAATAAAATGAAGAACGTAGATTAAATAAAAAAAATAAAATAATAAGATTTGATGATACTGAATAAAATCATGGTCTAAGAAATGCTCTATGAATTTAATCTCCATAAAATAAATTTTATACAACTAATCATTTGAAATAGAATATCAAATTAAATATTATTATTTAATAAAAAATGATATGTGGCAGGTTATAATATTTTGTAAATGATTATTTTTTATTTATTTCTTAATATTTCAATCTTAATATTATTTCCCCTTATTCTTGCTTAAGGAGGCATTTATAATTATTTTATCCTTTAAGGTATACATGGCTTTTAGTAAGATAACTTTTAACAAAATATTATTTGTAGTTATTATATTGGTAGAATTAGCATACACAACTATTTTCTTTCTGAAACATCTTGTATTATACCATTTAGATATATTATTATTCCTTTTAGTATTACTCTCAAAGTATCATTTATATTTGATATGTTATAAAACTATAAATAGAAGAAATATAAATTATGGAATATTGTCGTTGATGTTGTCTTTTTCTTATGAAATATTATTTTTTTCTATGTTGTTTTTAAAAAATATGGGTCTTTTCATGATAATGTTTTATACTGTATGTCCTATTTCATTGGGAATGAAATTAGCGTTGTTACTTAGTATATATTTTTTTAAAACTTTATTATATTTTGATATAAGTATACCAGTAGAAGGATATGAAATAAGTAAGAGAGTGGATAATTTAGCTGATAATATACCCGGTTTGTAGGTAATAAAACATTTTAGAAATAATGCTTTTAAATTTGTTTGAAAATTATACTGTGTTTGGCAGATTTTCATAAAAAGTTTTATTAATTTTTTTAGTCATTTATTTCCTCTCTTTCTTCAATTTCATACGGAAGTTTTCTTTCTATTTTTTTATATTCTCTTGTCAGTTTAGATTTTATTTTACTATCAAATTTAATAGTACTTCTAAATAAAGTATAAATTTCATCTAAGTCTTCTTTTAAAAGAAAGGTTTTAAGGAGTAAATTTATTATATCCTCTGTATCACCATGTGTCATCTGTGTAATATAATATCGGTTAAGAATAGGGAAATAATAAAGCATTGTTTCTTCAATAGAACTATTATTTACTTTAAATAGATGATGGAATATTCTATTAATTACCCTTTTATTTTTATTGGTGCTACTAAGCTTACCTAAGAATTTAGTGAATTCTATTTTTTTTAATACTGTTTGTGTTGGTAAAGCTGTGCTGAAGAAACCATGTAACGGTAATAATGACCAATCCATTGTTGTTCTACGTATTCCATCTACTATATCACCCATGCTTATATCATCAGCCATATCTTTTATTTTGTATATAGAACCTTCAACATAGTTTTCTTGTACCATTAATGGTACAAGATCATAATCTAAAAAGTACATATTTATTTTTTCATCTATTACTCGAATATTTTGTTTTCTATTAAGTTTGTACAATTCTTGTAGAATAGTGAAAATATTTTTTATTACATTTCTTTTTTGAAATATTATGGTTTTTTTTCCTAAAGAAATATTCTGAATATTATTTAAAATATATCTCAAATCACCATCACTTTTAGAAATAATATCCATAATAATATTATCTTTGATTTCTTTATTTTCTTCTTTTAAAATTTTTTTGATTGCTTGAAGAATTTCTCTTGTGTTAGGTTTTTTAAATCTTATGTCTACTAAATTATATAAAGGTCTTAGTTTAATATTAGATCTATCATTTGAAATACATATTATTGTATTCTTAGTATTTTTTATGATGGAAATAAGCTCGGCTATTCCGCCTCGATCACTAAACATTCCATCTATCTCATCCATAATGATGATTTTCTTTCTATCTGTTTTATATGAAATACCTTTGAATGTATTTTGTAGCATATTTTTATTACGTAAATCACTAGCATTTAATTCAATTACTTCATAACCACATTCTTTAGAAGATAAGATAGCAGCGGTACTTTTTCCAATACCAGGATCTCCACTAATAAGTATTCCGGGTACTTTATTTGATATTGCTGTTTTCAATGTATATATTTCTTTGTTATTACCAAGTATTTCTGATGTGAATTTTGGTCTGTATTTTTCAGCCCAAATTGTAGATTTCTTATTATCTTCTTTTGTTGCATCAGTATTTTCTTCACTGAAAGTTTTAATATCGTCACCTCCTTGAGAATTTGTTTGTACTAATCCATTAAATTCTTCCTCACTAATAATCTTTATTCCTAAAGATTTTGCTTTTTTAATTTTTGATGGACCAGGTTCATTTCCAGCTACAAGATAGTTAGTCCTACCACTAGGTGCTGTTGTAACTCTTCCTCCCAATAAAATTACTTTTGATTGAGCTAACTCTCTATCAATACTAAGTTCTCCAGTAAAAACAAATGTATATCCTTTTAATGGCTCCATCCTGGGGAACAAAACTTTCTCCATAAAAATATCAATTTGTTATAAAAAAGATAAATTATGCAACAAACAAATTATTTATTACATATTTTATGCATATAAATAGAATATAGAAAATATATAAACAAAACCACCCATGTATTCAGTATTACTACCTACATATAATGAATCAGAAAATATACAAATTCTAGTATATTTGCTTAGAGATACATTCGAAGAAATGTCAAAAGCATATGAACTGATTATAGTCGATGATGGAAGTACAGATGGAACAATCAAAAAAATAAAACATTTAGAGCCATATTTTCCTATCAAATTTATTCAAAGAAAAGAAAAATTAGGACTGGGCAGTGCATATAAAGAAGCATTAAAAAATATTTCACACGAATCTGAATTTATAGTTATTATGGATGCTGATCTATCTCATGATCCCAAATCTATCAAAGATATGGCAATTGCAATAAAAGAAGCAGATGTTGTTGTAACTACTCGTTATACTTTAGGTGGAATTGTTGGATGGAATTTCAAAAGAAAAATGATTAGTAGAGGTGCAAATAATTTAGCACAAATAATAACAGGAGTAGAAGTAACAGACCTTACAAATTCATATAGAATGTATAGAAGAAATATTTTAGAAAATTTAGAAATATCTTCAAATGGATTTTCATTTCAGATGGAAGCTATTGTAAGAGCGTATAAAAAGAAATATAAAATAATGGAAGTTCCAATTATATTTCATGAAAGAAAAAGTGGAAAGAGTAAAATGGGTATAATAGAAATAATAAGATTTATTCAAAGTCTCGTTGTTCTATTTTTTGTTAGTGGATAATCAATAATTGTGATTAAAGATTATGAATTCTTTTAAAAGTTTTTTATTAATAATTATATAATTATACTTAAAACATTCTGACGGAGCACCATGATGCGTCTAAGACAATTGGTTTGTCATTCTCTTTTAATAAAAAATTTTTAACCATTTTCTAAATAAAATATAAAAATTAATTTTTATTGAAAATTGAAAATGCTCATAATTTCCTCCACATCCTTAATTTCTTTCATTCCCTTATTTTTCATAATTTCTAATATTTCAATTTTATTTTTTAATGTAATTTCCAATTTAGAAATAAAATCTATAATCTCTTCTTGAATTATGCCATTATTTTTTATTTTTAAAATATTTTTTATATCTTCATTATTAAGAGAATCTACTTTTATTACAAAAGATCTTTCTAATATTCTTTCATTTATATTTTCTAGCTTATTTCTGGTAGAAAATATAAAAGTTGGTGCTTTTCCACTCTCCATAACTTTTGCCAAATAGTCACCACATTGTCTGTTTAATTTTTCTATATTTTCTATATAAATAATACCGTGTGTTATCTCTGCATATCCTTGTTCTTCATATTGATCAAGTAAATCTTCTATTTGCTTATTAGGATTGAAATTTTGTAAGTTTAACACTTTGATAACTTTTTTTTTAATTCTGACTTCATTTGTTGGTAAGGGAATATATTTATCTCTTTCGAGATCGTATGCTTTTACAAATGTTTCAGATCTTCCTAATCTTTTTATTAATCCTGCAGATGCTTCTATAAAAATAATATCTCCTTCTTCTATTCTTTGTGAAATTAACTCATTGTAAAATTCACCAGACAATTTTGTTATTTTTGTTCCTTTCGCAGTTTTTATTCCTAATTCTACGGTTTCTACGGTATCATTCTTCCGAATAGTATTTATTTTTGTTACTTCTCCTTCTAAGCAATCTTTTGTTTCTTCTATTTTTATCTTTATACTTCTATTAACCAATACATCTATATCGTATGGTGTACTAATTTCAAAACCATTTGTTTTCACCATATTAAATTCTTTGTTGAGATCTTTTTCAATTGCAGAAACCAGAGTGTTAATAGAATTTTCTCCTTGTAAAATAAATGCTAACCCAGCTTGTGTATTATCTTTTACAACAGATAAAATATCTAAACATGCATTTTTTGCTGATTGTTGACCAATTAGAGTAGATCCAGTTAGAGAAACAATATCAGAATATCTATCATTCATAGGGCTAAACTTTAAATATTGGATAAACATAATAATTTTTATGCATATTCTAAAAATATAAAAAACAAAATAAATACAAAACAAATTTCAATTCGTTCGAAAATAAAAAACTCTTTAAAACTATTTCTATTTTAAAATTTCTAGAAAAAATAAAATATAATGGGTTTATAATTTAATTAAAATTATTCTGCATAAAAATCCTAAGTAAATAAATTTTATATTTTCTAGAAATTTATGATTAATAAATATTTATTTGTTTAATGGATTTAATTTATCTCTAACAATCATTTACTCTTCTTATGGTTTATCTTTTATGATCCTTTAACCCAAAAGAGACATAATTTATTCTATTTTAGAATGTTTCACTTACTATATTTTTATTTATCTCTTAAATTCAAGAATTCTGTTTAATTGGTTCAAACAATTTATCATTTATACTTCTCCTTTTTATTTTTATATCAAATTTTAAAAAGTTGTTTCATTATGCCCATGGAAATAAAATTGAAGGTAAAATATCAGAATAGTATTGTAGAGATAATAATAAGCAATAAGGATTCTTTGCGGAAATTGAAAGAGAGAATAGCTCACACATTAAAGATCGATATTTATAAATACAATATAGTCTACAAGGATAGAATATTGGTAGATGAAAAGAGAACAGTAAAAGACCTTGATATGGTTGATGATGGTCTCGTTAGTCTAAAATCCAAAGGTATGAATGTTACAGGAGAAAATAAGGAGGATATCTTCAGTAGTGGAGCCATTAAAGATGTAAAAGGTATGTTTAACAATCCAGACAGTATCAAAAATATGTTAAAGTTATTACCAGGAATGGATGAACAGATAAATGAAAACCCTGAACTAAGAAATATTTTAAATGATCCAGCAACATATGAGGATATGGCAAAAATATTTGAAAATCCAGAATATAGACAGGAAATGCTTAAGAATGTAGATCTAGCAATGTCTAAAATGGATAATTTACCAGGAGGACTCAATCTTATGTCTGGAATGATGAAGGCTGTAGAACCTATGCAAAATATGGATTTAGGGCCTAAGATAACATTTAAACAAGGAGAATATAATCCAGGTTTAATAAAAGAAGCCATTCCCGTGAAAGTAAAAAAAGAAAATTTCGTTGTAAAATATAGAAACCAATTAGGACAACTAAGAAATTATGGTTTTAAAAATTTACAAAAAAATATTAAGTTCCTTCATCAATACGAAGGTGATTTAGAAAGTACAATCGTTGCATTAGCAGAAGAAAATGAATAAAGTTACATTTTTGAAAACATTTAAAATAAATTTACCAACGAAATAAAAAAATACTACGAATAAATTTTCTTTAAAAAAATAATTTCTACCATTTTCATTCGTTTTAAAATATTTTTATTTCCTTTATTCTTCTTTTACATGACATGGATATGTCATTTTCATATTCTTACCAATCAAAAGTAAATAACCAATAATAAAAATATTTCCTTTAACTTTTAATCAATGATAATATCTACCACTTACAAATGATATTTAAACAATTCTAAATTCCAAACACATCAGCTATAATGTGTTCCCATTACAAATACTCAATAACATTTATTTCTAAATATAATTTTTATATTTCAAATGAATAATAAAATTTGTCATAATATATTTTACTCTATACCTGATAATCATAATCTCAATAAAAAATATATACGAAATTATTTTTTAAAATGATGACATATTAAATGATTATTTATTTCAACCAATGAATATTGTAATATAATATATTATACATTCCATAATAAAAAAAATAATTATATAATAATCAGAAAATAATAATAAACATAATATAATAATAAGTATAATATTACATTAGAATATTTTATTCATAATTAAAATACTATTCGAAAATAGGTTTGCTTACAGTGAATTAAAAATATTAAATAAAGATATTATATATATTATACTCTATAAATATAATTGTAATATTTCTATTTTATATTTTATAAATAAATTGATTCTTATTTGTTTTATTATGGATATACATTTATAATATTAATTATTTTATATTATCTGTTATTCAAATATTAAAAATAATAAGTAGAATATAAATCTAATAAAAATATATAAGAATTGTAAAGAATTATAATACATTTAAACAGTGTATATTCTTTTCAAAAAATAAATAATTGTAATAAAAAATAATTATAAAAAGAAATATAAGATTATATTATTGATTGAAATATAAATAATCTTTTAAAGAAATAAATAGTCTAGGGTTAGGATAGGTAATAAAAATTATAAATATAAAATTACATAAACATATTTTTTAATTAATGTATTGTATTGTATTCATTCCTAGATATAATTTTTATATTTTATTCAATAATATATTTACTATTTATAAGAGATATTAATCCTTCTATACTAAATATTCCTATATCAGTGTATTCTATTGTTTCTATTTTCTTATATTTCATTCTTAGTAATACATCTAATTTAAATGTCATTGGATCTTTTAAAATCCTTTTATTAAGACATGGTATAAGTATAAATTCATTAGGGATATCACATGATAGATAGAATGACATTTTATCAGTGGTAATATTTTCTGTTATTTTTAATATAATATTTTCCTCTGTTAATTTTCTAAGCTTTAGTTTATATGTTCCATATTTACTCTCTTGTCCTGGTGCTTTAACGGTTGTGGTAAAGATAGAAGGTCTTTTTTTAACTGTCATTTTTTCTGCATATGATTTTATATACTCTTCGTACATTTGGGTTTTTTCTTCAAGGTATAAAGATTTTTTCTCTAGATTGTGGAGAGTTTGCTTGTTAATTTCTAATTCTCTGCTTCTTTGACAGCTGAGTATTTTTAATGTAACGATATCTTGTGCAAGCATATTGAGAATTTCATTATATTGATTTTCTTTAGTTGCTATCTCCATATTTTCTATAAGAGAGAAAATTTCTTCTTTAAATTTATCTAATGGTAAATTATAACATTCTGATTGCTTAGATTCATCAACAGCAATTTCTGATAGGAATTCTTGTGGATTATCATTCATAGAATCTTCATTTATTGTATTATCTATGATTTTATTTAATTTATTTTTAAGAGATTCTTTAACTTTGACACTAGAATTTGAAATTGCTGATCTTATATTATTTACTTCGTTATATTCTTGAATTCTTTCAAATAATCTATTTTCTTGGATAGTAGAAGATTTCAACAGCAAATCTAAGAGACTCTTTCCACTGGTTATACTCAATAATAAAACAACCATTTCTTTTAGGGTTCTTTGTTCACTATAATCTTTATCTTCTGTATAATTAGATGTCAAATAAAAGGATATTAGATATTTATCTTGTTCCTGAAAGTTTTTAGAATTAAGAACAAGATCATAGAAATAATCGTGTTTGTCTGCAATATTATCTAAGTTACTTTTTAACACAATTAATATTTCGTTAGCAGCTTTGGAAGTAAATTGTACTACTGGTTTATTGACTCTGAAATGTTCTTTTTGAATTTGGAAGTAATCACTAAGGTTAGCTATTCTTTCTAGAACATCAATATATCTGTTATAGGCACTTTTAGAGAATTTAGTAAGAGGCATATAAAAATCTAAAATCTCTGATGATGTAGAGAGTACTCTTTTGAAGAAAATAAACAATATAGAAGATTTATCACTAACATTATCGTATAAATTTGATTTAGATCCAAATATATGTGGTGCTAATAAGAATGGTGATATTATTTCAGAAAAGAATAACTTATTCACTTCTTCTCTTCTCTCGGGAAATTTTTCTAAAAGTAAAGAAAGGTAGAATCTAATGTAATATGGGAAATGTTCTATGTTATTCTCTACAATATCGAGTAATTCTATTGTAGCAGCTTTTACCCTTCTCAACCTATTAATATATTCTTGTTTTACCACAGGATTCTCTAATGCTTTAAGTCTGTCTGCCTCCTTTCCTAACATTTGTTTATTTATCAAAGTAGGATTACATTGAATTTCACTGCTTAACGTATTAAACAAGGGGATAAACATGTCAATAAGTCTTTTATCTGGATTTTCTCTGAAATAAGAAAGTATGATCTTACATGATAATGTATCTTTCAAAGAAACTCCTTCGTCGATATGTATTTCTGAATCCATTATTGATTCTACTAATTTTAGTATCATATATTCCTCTCTCTTTGAATCAGAATTAGCAAATAAAGGTACCACCTTTTCAATAATAAAATTCTCCTGTATTCTACTGTCCATTCCAAGTAATAATTTAGAAAGATATTTAGGATTAGTTTGTAAGTGGTAGAAAATCTCTTGGAATTTCTTAAATTCTTCTGTGTCATTTGGGAACATACTCATTTCTTCTTGATCACATGGTTTAATTTTTGTAAGTTTTGCAATAGTTACTTTATTATTGAGTAATAGAGATACAGAACATTCAATTCCATCAATGTATACTTCTTGTAAATAATTTTCTTTTATTTTCGATAATATTTTCTTGTGTAATTCTTCAATCTCTAAATCCTTCTTTATTTCTTCCGCATTATCAGTAAAAATAAAAAGGAATTTTCTTAATGAGAACACTGTTGCATCTTTTTTGTAGCATATGTCGTTAAAAGCTTTTTCATATAAAAATGATTTAACCTTCTCTTTTATAACAGATACTGCCCTTTCTTTTTCTTCATCGATGTCAATTTTTTCTTCTTCAGTCTCCATAATCTCATTATATTTTCTTCAGTTTCCATTGTTTCGTTTTGTTGTTCAGATCCTATTTTTTCATCCTCATTTTCAGTGTCCGTCGTCGTAGTTTGATTTTCTTCATCTATTTTAACTTCTTCGTATGCTATTTTTTGTTTGATAGTTGTGGCTAAACCTTCCCCAATATCACTTTGTTTACTAATCACATCTTTGATTTTTCCGAACTCCGGCATCTTAATACCTTTCTGTTTAAATTCTTCTTTCGTTTTTTCAATTAATCCATCTGAAAATGATATTTTTCCTGATAATCCTTTAATATCATCTGAAAATCCCACTCTAGACATATAATGTGCCAATGCATGAAGACAATACACAACATTTGGAATATTCTTTTTTTCGTAACAATCCAATACGCCAAAATAAAATATACGAGGTAATCCTAATTTCTCTGCGCCATCAATAAAGAAATTATGATTATCTGTATGTCTATACTGCTTATATTCATCATAAAATATTTTTTTAACAGAAGATGGTACAAACTTTTTCATTAATTGTGCCAACACTATTCCTTTACTTAATGCATCATCAAAATCACAGTTTGTTAGATCAACATCTATTTTTGAGCTGATCCATTGTTTCGCTTCTTCAACCCTACACAAGTAATCATACGCTGCTTGGTTTTTTCTTTCGATATCCATCTCTTCTGCGGAGCAGATACCATACTCCAATCTCTCGTGAACATTTCTTTTTCGCTCATTTGCACTTGCCATGGGCGTAAACAAATCAAAAATTAAATAAAAAACAAACAAATTCAAATAAGGAAATTAAACAAAATTGAATCAAATATGACTATCAAATGCTAAAAAAGAATTTTTATTTCTATATTTTAGATAAATGTCTTTTTTGTAATGATGTATTAAATAATTTAATAAGTGATAAATTATAATCAATTCATTAATTTATTAAAAACTCTAATTATTTGTCTTTTTTAGATCTATTTTGATATACAAAAAAATAATAATTTTTACTTTATTAGGAGGGATATGATATTTTAGGAAATATTCTATGTTAAGAGATTTTTAAATTCTGCTGTATATGGTGATGTATAGACAACAAAAAAGATAAAAGATAGATGATAAAACAAATGATATTATCATTCTAAAATATTTAAGATCAAAGTTTAAAAAAAAAGATCTCACAATATAAATTTTACAAGCAAGATTGGCACAGGCCCGTTTAGTCGAGTGATTGTGGGATGGTAACTAAATCTCAGCCATAGCAAGTTCGAATCCCCCATGCTGCAGAATTTTCAAAAAAAAATAAAAGATAGAAAAAAAGAAGAAAAAAAAGTTGTTGAGTGGTGGGATTGCGAGTGTAACATTAGTTATGTTTTGGATGACGATATTACTACTAGATTGAAGTAGTGTTTAGTTGTTGTAATTACAATTTCTGTACTGATTTGTAAGTCGGCCAATATTATACCAAGAAAGAGGTTGGGAAGCTTTAAAAAGTTAAAAGAAGGCTGAGACGTACGTCATACATAAAATTTTACGAACCGGCATAAAGTAAAACGATATTAATGTATATTTGTAGTGGAATCAGTTAATATAACGAGGACCAAATACCATAGATCGCGGTAGGTTACAGCGAGCCAAATAGCTTCTATAAATAAAAGTTTCATTAAAAAAATGGATAATATTTTTAAGTCTCATCAGATCATGAATACTGAATTTAGAGAAGTTTTTCTTTTTTTATCAAATACTTTGATATTTTTACTATTGTTTTCTCCGTTGTTAATAATTGACAATTTATTGCTCATGTATAAAATTTCGTAAAAACAATATGAATATAATTTTTAATTGAGAAACTCATAAAAGCATACTAATTTGATTGAAAAGATGAAAAAATTTACTTGAAAACTTTTTTTAGAAGTTTGTCCTCTTACTTCGGTAAAAAAATATTTAATAGATCTACTAATAAATGTCTCCTTAATTATTTTTTATTATCGTAAATATTAATATTTTATTTAATAAATTTCTTCAATATTTTATTTTCATTTTTATATTTTTTAAAAAATTATTATTGTATATCCCCTATGAATAAAATAGAAAGAAGAGAAACAATGCTTAGAAAAAGATTTTTTATTGCATCTTCATTTTCTATCTATGGTGGTGTATCTGGTTTATACGATCTTGGACCACTCGGTACATCATTAAAAAATCAAATACTTCGTGTTTTTAGAGATATATTTTGTAAGGATTTATTTGAAATAGAATCGACAATCCTTACTCCATATCAGGTATTAAAGGCCAGTGGGCATATCGATAAGTTTTGTGATATTTTACTTTTTGATAGTGTTAATGGAGAATGTTATAGAGCAGATCATTATCTCAAGGACGAATTGGAAAAATTAGATAAAAATGAAGAAATTGATAAAATAGTAGAAAAGTTGGAGTGTATGAGTTTAGAGGAAATAGATAAGGTGGTGGAAGATTATAAAATTTTAAGTAAAGAGAAAAATACGCTTTCAAAATCTCAACGATTTAATCTTATGTTTGAAACGTTCGTAGGTCCTAAGAAAAAGAATTTAATATTTTTGTGGCCTGAAACAGCACAGGGTCAATTTGTTAATTTTAAAAAAGTATATGAATTGAATTCTGAAAAATTACCGTTTGGTACATTTTCGATTGGAAAAGCCTTTAGAAATGAAATAAGCCCAAAGAATGGTTTGTTGCGAGTAAGAGAATTTGAGCAGGCTGAAATTGAGTATTTTCTTGATGAAGATAAGAAAGAACATAAAGGATATGATAGTGTGAAAGAAACAGAGTTAACCTTTTTATATGGAAAAGAAAAACAAGTTGAAAAAAAAATGAAAATATCGATAGCATTGGAAAGAAAAATTATAGACAACAGTGCATTAGCATTCTTTATAGGTAAAGCTGCCGAATTTTTTACAAGAATTGGTATTAAAAATTTTAGAATGAGACAACATATGCAAGATGAAATGGCACATTACGCATGTGATTGTTGGGATGTTGAAGTATTCACTTCTTATGGATGGATTGAATGTGCTGGTATAGCAGACAGATCTACGTATGATGTGAAAAAACATATAGAGCATTCAAAAAACGATCTTTATGCAAGAGAGCAATTAAAAGAACCAATAGAAATTGAAGAGCTTGTACCTGTCATAGAAAAAAATATTCTTGGTAAAAAATTAAAAAATAAACTAAAAAATTTTATCGCTGAAATAGAAATGTTAAGTCAAGATCACATAAAAAATAATTTGAAGGATGATCACCTATTATTTAATTTTGAAGGTGAAGAATACAAAATAAAATTCATTCTTGAAAAGAAGAAAAAATATGTAAGAGAAATAATACCTAACGTAATAGAACCTTCATTTGGTATTGGAAGAATTTTATATTCTTTGATAGAAGAAGTATTCGAATGTAGAGACGAAGAAAAAAATATTTTAAATTTAAATCCAGAAGTTGCACCATATCAACTGGCAATACTTTCAGTGATAAATAATATGCCACAGGAAATAAAAGATATAATTGAAAATTTGGAAAAAGATCTTTCTTTTGTAAGAATTAGCAATATAATGTTAAAAGGAACAATAGGAAAGAAATATTCAATTGCTGATGAAATAGGTATACCATTTTGTGTTACTGTTGATGAAGAATCGATTTCAGATAAACAGATTACAATTCGAGAAAGAAATAGCACACAGCAAATAAGAGTTGAAATAGAAGGAATAGAAAAAACAATGAAGGATTTAATTGATGGAAAATGGAATGAATACAAAAATTATTTGGTTTAAAAAAATATTTTCTTAAATAAAGGATTCTTAATTTATTTTTGAAACGTAAAATTACCACTCTAAAGATTTAAGCTTTTGTAATTTTTCTTCAAGTTCCAATATTTCTTTCTTGACCTTTGTTCTCATAAAGAATATTGGACAATCTTGATTCACACACAATACTTCTTGCATAACAGATCCCTGACATCTTTGACATTCTGTCCAACACTTAGAAAATGTTGAATACCGTTCATTCAGAGCATTTTGGATGGATAAATAATTTTTAGAATATTTATCTGTACACCTATTACATAATATTTTACCCGGTGTTCTACATTCTAAACAACATGTAGATTTTGTTAAGAATTTGGCCATAGGACCATTATACGTTGATGTGCGTATTGTTTTAATATGATTTCCAGAGAAAAGTTCTGATACATTATGCATAACAGGTTCAAATAAACGATGTATAGGTTTTGATAATTGATGTTCCAAATAATATTCTTTATCTATTGGAATATTGTTTTCAAAAACATATATTGGATCTTCACTTCTTTCATACATGGGCGTTTTTTTATCGCCTTGGACGATTACATATGATACTCTATCACCTAAGACGGGTATATTCCCTTTATCTCTCTTTTTCATTTTTTCTACCAATTCCACGTGTGCCTGTTTTGCTAAATATTTATCTCCTTCTTTTGCTAAAGATTTTGATATTATTAACTTGGAGATATCTATTCTTTCTAAATAAAGATTCTTAATTACGTTTTTAACGTAATTTTTAGCTCCTTCGATATCCATTTTTATCAATAATTTATTTAAGCATTCTTCTATAACTTCTCGAACTAATTCACAATTATCTCTTCTAACAGTTTCTATACCTTTAGTATCGATTCTTGACATTTTTTCGGGTGAATTATATATTACACCCGCATACCTCTTTTTATTCATTAGCAGATATGGATAGTATACTTTTTCGAATTCAAATGTTACTGGCTTGATAAATTCTTTAGAGACCTCTTCACTAATAACACTTGATATTTTAAATACCTGCTTTAAATCTGATTCATTAAAATTTATCATCACAGAATCTGTATCACCATAGACAACGATTGAATCATGAGAAAATCCTTGTTTTTTGCTATAATTTCTTTCAATAACCTCCTTGGTTTTCGCTATCATAATTCTACCATAACTTGTAACTGATTTACTAATATCTAAACAGGGTAATTTTCCAACAGAAGCACCAGTAAATCCATAGGTAGAATTTGCAGCAATTTTTAAAGCATTTTGTCTTGCATTCAATAAGGAATATAAAGTTTTGTCTTCTGTATTCTTCATCATAGTTTTTACCTTCTTTCTCTCAATTATCAAATTTTCTAAAATTGTGGGAAGAAGACCTTTTTGTACGCCAGCTGATATGAAATACGCACCACTGGGTGTTAAAGATATAAATTTATCTGAATCAACACATTTACATCCAGTATAACATTTACATGCCATACTATTTTTAATCGGTAGACCTAAGGAATTTGCTTGTTCTCTATTCACAAGTGTAGTATAACATAAATTATGCGCTATTATTATAGAAGGATATAGTGATGCGAAATCTAATACTGCAACTGGAGTATTATAAAAGCCTTTGAGAGGATCCATAACTATAGCTCCTTCAAATGGAGAATCAGGTTCTTTGGGTTCCAACGTAGGTATAATATAATTATGTTTTTTCGTTTCTTTTAGAATAAGAGAAAATACTTTAATAGAAGATCCTCTTGTCAAATGATAAGATAGAGGAATCCCCATAACTCTTACAATTTCAACATGATTAACTAGAATATCCAAATTTTCAAATAATCGTAACGGTAAATATGTATCCCTCAAGCAATACGATGCTATTCTTCGCCTGGTTTCTTTATCTTCTTTCCATAAACCTTCTATCAAATAATAAGGTAGATCTTCTTTTTGTTCTCCTAAAAATCTTACACTAACGGCATTAAGAGAATAGCTTCTAAGATTGTGTTCTTTTCTTATAATTTGTATGAGGTCGAAAATTACTCTTCCGTAAACTTCTATTTCAAGTGAATTTCTTGCACCAAGAGCTCTTGAAGAAAAATAGCTTTCCCTTGTTTTTACTGGTCTTGGATCTCTACCCCACATATTAAAACCTTCGATACCTAAAACTTTTCCTCTTTCTAGAATATACGGGATATCAAAATCTTTAATATTATAACCTAAAATAATATCCGGATCTTTTTCTATTAAATAATTTTTCCATGCTATAAGCATTTCTCTCTCAGTTTCATACCAATGAACAACAGCTCCTGGAATATCCCCAGTACTCTTATAACAAAATATAACCTGTTCGGTTTTCTTTTTGCTTCGATGATAACTAAAGCTATTTCCTATTTGTATTACTGGATTAATCTTTGCATTCGGAAATGTTCTATTTTCTCCGAAACATTCTATATCGATACTAAGAATTTTCATATGAGGAATTGAAGAATATTCTGAAAGAGGTAATGATTTTACATTTTTATAATCTACTCTGTACCTCTTTACCTTTTGCTTAAATAATACGTTTTTCATTCCATCTTCGTTTTCTTGCGAATAAACAACATCGTTATCAATACATACTTCTTCATAATCATCAACCTTCAAATAACCCATACCAATAATATCATTATCAACCATATATTTTAATACATATCCTACATTTGCTTCAAAAACTTTTACTCTGTAAAATTTATTCTTTGCGTAAATTCCTTTTTCTAACGCAGTTTTAAGCTGATTATAACTGGGTGTACTAAAAGTTATCTTATAAAACAATTTGTTAAGGTTGTTGGAATATCCATAGACGCTTTTATGTTCTTCTTGTTCTAATGATATTATTTTTACATACTTACTAACGTATTCTCTAAGACTCTCAAAATCTATATCAGATTCCACATATATATATGGATGATAGTTATACACATCTAATATTATTGGTGTAGAATCTTCTTTATTTCCATATACTGTTAAATATACAGGATCCGTGGTAGATTGTTCTATATGAGTGTTCATAAAAATAAAAGACATAGGGCCATTGAATAAGTGAAATTTAAATAACAAAGTTTTTCTATCAGTTAAAATATGAAAAAATATGTTGATTATTAACAGAATTATAAAGGGATACCTTGGATTAGAATACTACTAAACCAATAAATTTATAACCTGTCCAAAATATAATCAACATATCAAATTTTGTAAGACATAGATCTCACCACAAAAATACAATAAAGTTAACTGGTATACTTTTATTACCAATAATCAAAAACAGTCATATTTAAAACAGGAAAGGGAATAAAGCTATCTTTCTATGGATTTAGATAAAGAATTTATACCACCAGATATTCTTTATGTTACCGCTGTGTATATGAAAAAAAAGGTTTTAAGAAATGTTTATAAAACTACCAGATTTAAACATCTTCTAGAAAGACTTCTTAACGCATACAAAATAAAAGTTAATTGTATGTCAATAGATTCCCTTGTAAAATACATAGAAAAATTAATATCCCATAAAAAATATAATATTTTGGAAAGTGTAGCAGAATATATAACATCTAAAAAAAAATCACTCTTGATAATGAGATACGCTCGGACTAAAAATATAAATTTGTATCTTTTCTTAATGTCTTATTGTTCTTTCGATAAAAAAAATAAAGTAGTAGCAAATTTTGCTGAATTGAATATCGGAGATGAAAAATGAATATTAAAAATTATAGATTTTTTATTATAATTTTATTTTTTATTAGCAACCTTTTCTCTTTCTTTCCAATTATTTCTTATATCTTTTACATAACATAAAAAATCATTATATTCTACTTCATCCTCCATGGATTCTAATATATTTACTACTATTCTGATAGGGTTAGGTCTTTTTTTATCTTCTCTGATTTTGTATAAAGCCCAACATCCTTTTATTATCGATCCATCCGTAATATCTACTGTGTGTTTTTCTTTGTCAAAAGTAAATTCTCCTATTTTATTATCGTAATCTTTATTTTCTTCTATTTTTATTTGTTTTTTTGGAATTTCCTCTTCTAATTTTCTTTTACTTTTCTCTGACATATTTTCATTTGTATTGGATTTAGAATCTTTTTCATAATCGCTATTACTCTGTTCATCTTCATTTATATCAATAAAATAATCAAAAAATACTTCTTTTCCTTCTTTTGTATAACAATATAATTTATATATATTCTTTACGTGTGTATTCTTTATAAGAAAATCTATGGTATTTAAATGTGGAGGTTTCCATTTCAAAAGTTTTTTAGATGATCCTAGTGAGTATGGTTCATTTATTGGTGTAAAGATTAATCCATCTGTTTCTACAGATTGTGTATTATTTTTATATGCATCAACTATACCATATGATTTATACATTCTTTTTATAGTAGTTTTAATTGGGAAATTTATATTTTGTAACAATTTTACAAAAGATTGTGCCATAGTTAATCTTTCTAGCAGGTTAGCTTTGAAAATTTGTTTGTTCTTAAATACCAATGTATCAAAGACTAAAAAATGTACATTGTCATTTTCTACAAGAAATTCTACATCAAATAAATAATCTTCGGGTATTTTACAATTAAATGGTATTTTATAGAATGCAAGCTTTCTATCGTAGAAGAAGAAATGTGTTACATCTTTTATGTTTACAACAAACAATTGTAACCTTAATCCATCACTCTTTTCGCATACCAAAAAATCTTCCTTCAATAACAATGGGAAATGATACCTGTGAAATGTTACTGGATGCATACCTGGAAAATTATCACCAGTACGTTTTTTTTGAATTATATCGTATATTTTACGTAATAAAAATAAGGTATCTTTTTGTGGAACAAGTTTTCCATTTGAATCAAATGTACACATGTATATGGGAGGAAAATATAAAAAATATAAATTAAAAGTGATAAAATTACACTAATATGAATTTTTGAATCAATCCAGTATATTTGTCTATTTTAAAAGGTATCAATTATATAAAATACTAAGAATATTTCATAACAAAAATAATTTAAATTCTTGTGTCATCAGAATAAATAATTTTTTTAAAAAGAGATCTACGAATATTTTAATAAAAATTTTATTCAAAGTCTTCAAAAGCTAAATCGCCAGGTTCTATATATTTTTCATCGGATTGTAATTGTTCAAATGATTCATATTCATATTTATTAAACATTACTCCTATATCTTTTTTTCCGGCATTGATTCTTTTATACGGTGTTGTTGGTTCATTTATCCACATCAATTTTTCTTTTCTACTTTCAGTCGAATAAAAATGATATTTACACATTCTATAACTTACTGGCATATCTTGATTATGTACATGCATAGGCACTATTGTTTTATAACCAGTAAAATACGGGCCTTTACAAAATGAACATTCTTTTACTGATTTCATAAAATTTTTTGTTGAATTAAGTAAAGTTTTGGGTATCAAAATGTTATCAAATATGATCTTTCTGCAACATATCTCTTTTAACTGATTTGCAGAATGTTTGAGGATAGGTGGAATATTATTTTTCATTTGGTATTTTTTTAAATTGAAATTACAACACTCTGCATTTAACTCTTGTAATTCTATTAGATTTATTATTTCTATCGGTATATCTTGTATTGGATTATCATTTACACTCAATTGTTTTAAATTTTCTAATTTTCTTATATACGTTGGTAAACTACTAAATTTATTGCTATCGATATTTAAAATTTCTAATTTTTTCAAAGATGTTATTTCTAATGGCAAACTTGTAAGATAATTCTCTTTAATACTAAGTTCTTTTAATTTGTACAGTTTTCCTATTTCTCTAGGCAATTTTTTTATTCTATTTCTACTAAGAATTAATATATTGAGATTTTCCAATTCTCCTATTTCTTTTGGTATTTCACTTAAATAATTGCAACATAGTTGTACAATTTTTAATTTTTTGAAAAACATAATATTTGAATTTACCTCGATGATAAATTGTCTACAAAGATATAATTCTGAATGATTTATCGCAATATCAGAATATATATTACGTAATGCTTTAGATTCGTGTAATAAAACATTTAATCTGCTTTCTGGTTCCAATAAAGAACTAATGATTCTTAATTCAGTTGATGACAGTGGAAAAGTACGTGGTGATAAAGATTCTTGCACAATATTTACAAGCTCTGAATTTGTTATGTCATTTTTATTACCACCTCGTTTTTCATCAATAATATCATTATTTGTAAATGTTTTATATCCACTCTCATTAAATTTCTCGTCATACTTATGCTTAACTGAATATTTTTTTATATTTTCCACCATATAATTATTAAACTCACATAAATCTTTCACCAACTTCATTTTTGTATGTGCTTGTACTTGAATTTTCTCATATGGAAATAAATGATCATCAAGAGACAATAATCGTAAGATTTCCGGTGCCGAACAATTTCCCTTTGCTATTATATACTTTTTACTCTTACTTTGTATATTTCCCATTGAAGAAAAAGACGAACTAAATTTTAAAAAAGAATAAATGTACCAATTAAACACTATGATCAAAATAAATAGCAATCGAACAAAAAAGGAGTATACAATTTAATGATAAGCATATTTCATTCAATACAAATATATATTTGATATCATTTATATATAGAATCATATTTTTTAAAAATATAAAATGTTAAAAATCGATGTTTTAACTATCATTGATAATGAGTAGGAAATAACCAATATCTTAATTATAATAATATTTATAAATATAAATATTATTACTACGATTGATAAAAATATAACAATTATAGAATAGAAGATAAATTTCATATTTATAATTTAATATCTTTATAAGCACTTATATATGTAAATACGTATATTTTATTTATACAAATTATATGTTCTAGTTTATAAATAATATTTATGATGATTACTGTTAAATAGTATATCACTGTTTTATAATAAATATAATTTTATACAAATCAAATATAAAACTATACTATTTTATTTTCTTATAACTGATATAATACAATTATAAATGGAATATAAAAATAATCATTATTCTACATCAAATAGATTAATAAAATATAATTTTTTATAATATATCCTTAAATGGATTATATAACAAACTTATTATCTCTAACCCTAATATAACAATTATACAGATGATATCTATTAATAATGTATATATATTGTTATAAAGAGATATATATTGTTATAAAAGAATAAAGATTTAATTATAATCTTGATAATTCAATTATACAGTAGGTTTAACATACCATACACAAAATCCTAACATTCTGGAGCATAAGGTAAAATGAGATTAATGCATATATATATAAAAACAGTTAATATATTATTATCAATTGTTTTAAATAACTAATTATTACGTATATTAATTAATAATACACCACATATCGATTATTAGTTAATAAATTAATAACATATATTTATGTGTAATAATATAAAAAGAATATTTACCTATAAATAAAAATATAAACCTTATAATTACCTTATTTTTAAATAATTACCATATTTTCTATCAAATAAATTACTTCTCTATTCTATAAACTAATTACTTCTTTATTCACAAAATAAATTATATCTACAACCCAATGTTCAACCCATTCCACCACAACACCATATTCTTTACCCAATCAAAACCATATTATACCACATATAAAGAAATAAAAACAAAAAAATCTACCAAATTAGAAATATATCTTCATACAGTAAAAAGATCTAAATTACTATTATATATTCTACCGTATTGTATATGTAAAATAACAGATAAAACAATAAATTTAACAATCAACACAATAAATTTAACAATGAATAAATTTAAAACAATAAATGTAATGGATATAATTAAAAGTAAATATAATGTAATGATAAACACAAAAGATATAATTACAAAAAATAATAATACATTCAATTACTTTACCAATAAATTATTAAAACACGTATTTTCTAATAATGGTTATTTATTAATAAAATTAGGACAATATTTATCTATCCATGATAAATATAATTTAGAGGAATTACAGAATCAATTGAAAACACATACATTTAAAGAAACAATAAAATTACTTCAAGAGATAGAAAATAAAATAGATGTAAACTATAGTGATATGAATACTAGAGCTATTATGTACGATACAAATATAAACCATACCAACGTAAATACAAAAACTACTAAATACGCTACATTAAATAATAATACATTAAATAAAGATAAAATTATAATAACATCAAATAATCCATTATTCAGTGGAAGTATAGCACAAATATACAAATGGAAATATTTATCAAACAATAAAATAATAGATATAGCCGTAAAAATAATACATCCAAAAATATTAAAAGAAATAGAATTAGATATGAAGATATTAAAATATATAACACATAATTATATATTCTTGAATAATCTGAATATAACACCATTCATAAAAGATATGTCTATAGATATATACAATCAATTAGATCTAAGAAATGAATATAAGAATATATTATTATTTAGAAAATTAAATCAGATAGATATATTAGAGAGCATCAAAGAATATTTTAATAATTATAAGTGTGATAATGATAAGTATGATAAAGATGATAGATATAGTAATAATAATAGTAATAAGTATGGTAATAATAATACAACAAAGATTATAAAAGATAATACATATAATATAAACTATAATATATATAATATCACTTATAACAATAATAACAATAACAGTAATACTATTACTACTACTTATATCAATAATATCAATAATAATATAATAAGAATAATAGATAATATTAATAATATAAAGATACCTAAACCTATATATGCTACAAGAAATATACTTATAGAAGAATATGTAGATAATAATAACAATACTACTATTACAAATAATAATATAAATAATAATAAGATAGAT
Source organism: Lophius piscatorius (assembly GCA_009660295.1). Taxonomy (NCBI): domain Eukaryota; kingdom Metazoa; phylum Chordata; class Actinopteri; order Lophiiformes; family Lophiidae; genus Lophius; species Lophius piscatorius. The sequence continues at coordinate 13,040 of VRLP01003279.1, read as the reverse complement.
AATAGAATAAATGTATATAGCAGTATAATAAGAATGGTAAGCAATAGATTTATACATATAGATTTACATCCAGGTAATTATATTTATAATAATAATAGTGATAGTAGAGATGATGGAGATGGTATAGAGATATATAATAATTATATCACTAACAATACTAACAACCATATACTTATTAATAATCATATAAATAATCATATGAATAATAGTATACCTATATTATATGATTATGGATTAGTTAAAATATTATCTATAGAAAAATATTATAATCTATTAGATCTTATAAAATATATAATACATAGAAGAAATGATATAGGTAATCTTTTAATAGAAAGATTAGAAGATAATAGAAATAGAATAATAGATAAAGAAGGATTTAATAAAGAAATAAATAATTATATATACAAGATAATATATAATAGAGATAATGGTAATAGAGATAGAGATGGAGATAAGTGTGATGATAATATAAGGGATGGTAATAATACTATTGATACTACTATTAATAATAATACTACTAACCATACTACTACTGATAATAATATTTTAAATATAAAAAATATAATAGAATTTACAAATATATTAAATAAATATAATGTAAAAATAGATTATATTTATAATTCTATATTCTCTAGTATAATATGTATAGATAAATATATAAATGATAATATTAATAATATTATAGATGCTACTATAAATGATACTACTGATATTACTAATAATACTGAGAATAGAAGTAATATTATTTTAAAAGCATTATATAAAGAAGCACCATTATTCTTCCTTCTTAAAGAATTAAGAAATAAAACTATATTATTTAGATATTTCTAAATAACCATATGATATATCTATAGTAATAATAATATATGGATATTACTTATAATCTTATTACTTTATAATCTTAGAATATATTTTATATTATATCTTCTCTTAAATAAATAAATCTTAATAATTCTTTACCTGTTAATTTTATTTTACTTTGATAATATTCCATATCTTTTAATTTCTTTTCATCTTTTATAAATAATAAATCTATAGCCTTATTATTCTTAGTAGTAGTTATATTGTTATTATTCTTACTGTTTACATCTTTATTATTATTACTGTCTATATCACTATCACACTTATCTCTATTACTATCACACTTATTATCATTATGCTTATTGATAATAGATTTATATATTTTATCCTTTAATACTGTCTTTGTTAACAATTGTTTAAATAATTGTGATTCATATATTATTTCTTCTATTGTATCTTTTGTTATTAATCTATAAATCTTTACATCTTTATTTTGTCCTATTCTATATATTCTTTGCATGGCTTGATTATCTGTAGATGGATTCCAATCAGGATCATAAATAATAAGAGTATTAGCAGCTGTTATATTAAGACCTACACCACCTACTTTTGTTGTAAGTAATAATATTTTATTCTTAGTATTTTTAATATTCTTAGTATGTTTGATAGTGGTAGTAGTGGTAGTATTATCTATATCCATATCAGTATTATTATTATCTATATCATCATTATCATCACTACTACTACTACTATTATCATCATTACTAAATAATGATAATATCTTGGATCTATCTTTTATATTAGTTTTACCATCTATTCTTAAATATGTATCTTTACCATATATTCTTATTATCATATATTCTATTATATCTAACATTCTAAGAGATTGAGAAAATATAAGTATTTTATTATCCTTCACTAGAGAATCTATCAATGAAAATAAAATATTTAATTTAGAAGAGATAGATAATACTTTGTTGTTAATATTATTAATATGGTTATCAGTAATATGGTTGGTAGAATGATTATTAATATTAGTGGTATTATTATCATTACAACTATTATAATATTTATATCCATTATCATCGTTATAACGTTTATATCCATTATAACTATTATCATTATTACCACCTTCACCACTATCATTATTATCACCAGTGTTATATTTATTAAAATATTCTTTTATATTTATATTCTGATATATGAATGGATGGTTTACTATCTTTCTCAATCTATCTATCTCTGCTATAAAATTACTATTATCTTTTATATTATTATTTATATTTGTTACACTGTTATCATATAATTGTTGTTGGTATGTAGATAATTTACAGAATATTATTCTTTCTTGTTTATTAGGGAGTATTCTTATATCTAACATAGATTTAGATCTACGTATAATATTTTTATTAATTATACTTTTTAATAATATTATTTTATCACTGCTTGTGTTAGTGTTATTATTGTACGTGGTAGTGTTATATGTAGTGTTAGTGATATTATTATACGTGTTAGTGATATTACTACTATCATTATAACTATTATAACCTTTATCATTATAATCTTTATCATTGTTATATCTTCTTTTTCTTTTTTTAATAGATTCTGTTATCGGTGCTTCAAATTCTTCATAAAACCTTGTATACGTTCCCAATTTATCTGGACACACTATATCAAATAGTGTATGTAATTCTTTTAATCTATTTTGTAATGGTGTTCCTGTAATTATTATTTTATTATTAGCATTATAATTTTTTATTCTTTTACTAATAGCAGTATCACAGTTCTTTAATTTATGTGCTTCATCAGCAAATAAGAAATCAGAATTAAATAAACGTATTCTAAATATATAAGGTTTAAGGAAGTAATCATAACTTATAAGCATAACATACGGTATTATATTATTTTTAGTAGTGCGATTTTTACTGTGGGTGGTAGTATTAATATGATTGATATTATAGTTGGTAGTATTGATGTTATTATAGCTGGTAGTACGATTGGTATTATTATTATTATCACCACTATCATTATCATTACTATCACTATTATCACCACTATCACTATTATCGTTATATATAATATTATAATATTCATTATATTCACTCTCTGTACATTCTACATTTTTAAATATTTCCTTTATGCTAGATTTTACTGATTTATATTTATTTTTAAAATAACTATTATGCAATACCAACACTCTTACAAATGGACTAAACCTCTTAAATTCCATATACCATTGTTTTAATAATGTAGAAGGTACTACAATTATAGCACTATTACTTATACCAGAATAAAATAAACCAGTAATATAACCTATTATCTGAATAGTTTTACCTATACCCATATCATCAGCAACAATACCACCTTCATTAGATAAATATAAAGAATAGAGAAAAGATATACAGGATATTTGATAAGAGTATAAATGAGAATATACATATGATGGTATCCTAAGCTTACTATTAATATGATTTATATGGTTGGTAGTATTTATATGATTGTTAGTAGTGGTATTAGTAGTAATATTGATATGATTGTTAGTATTATTATTACAATTATCTCTATGATCCTTATTATCCTCATACAAAGGAATAATATTACTGTTATAGAAATTATCTTTGTAATATTCCATATATAATTTTTTATAATATTTTATATTTGAAATATAATCATTAATATCATTATCAGCATAATGTAGATTATCTATCACAGATGATGGTAGAGTATAATTATTTTTAAATAATATATCTTTTATATTGGTAGTGATAGTATTATTGTTAGTGGTGGTATTAGTGGTATTAATAGCATTGTTGTTATTAATATTATCTTTACTACACTTATCATTTTTATTACGCTTACCACTAATATCATTTTTATTATGAAATTCTATTTCTCTATTTTTTCTATCTTCTATTTCTTTTATTTTATTTTCTAATTCTATTTTATCTTTAATATTAGTTTTTATTATTTCTATTTCTTTATTATATCTCTTTGTAATATAACGTATAATAAAACCTTTTTCATATTCTTTACTATCTACTATAGATATATCTTTATTATTATGTTTATTATTTTTAATATCTTTGTTGTTATTTTGTTTATCATTGTTATGTTTATTATCTTTTTTATTATCTACTATAGATATATCTTCTTTATTATATTTTTTATTATTGTTATCTTTAGAAGATTGAGTATTCATATGCATAAAGGGTTTATACATTAATAAACCAATAATTATAATGTGATATGTTATAATAATTATGACATATAATAACATATAACATGTTATATACATTATTCTTTATTATTGTATAACATATAACATTACTATCTACTACTATATAAAATTATCATTTATTATTATTTTATTTTAAATAATTATTTTTTTTCTACCCCATAGTTTGATCCACAAGAACAGCATTGGAGATTATTTTTAATTTCTAAGGAAAGTCCTCGGTAATTATTAGAGATAAGACTATAAACAGTTATTCTTGTACATTGTGAAAGTTATGCTGTTGAGCATCGATCTGCTTAACCCAATGAGGCTTACTCTGTGGAGCAAACAGTTTTTATATAAAAAAATAGGTAATATGATTATATGGTAGTGATAAATAACATATAATTATATTACATATGTTACTTATCATTGTTAGTTACCACTACTATAATATTTCATAAAATATTTACCAATGATGAAATATCATGCACCACTCTTATGCTAGTGATGATTAAATGGTTTCTGAGGTTAAAATAAAAAATAAATATATTTCTTATATTATAATTATTTTATTTATTCTTTGTTATATATTTTATACTCTCTTTACTTTATATTCATTAAACATTCGATATTATTTTATATCTTCATATTATACTTTATACTATACTCTCTTTACTATATACCACTTACTCTACATCTTTATATTATACGTTATTTATGCTCTATTTTAAATCTATTTTTAATCCATATAATGGCATTTACTACACCATATCCTAATACCAATCCTATTATACATACAGAATGTATGAATATCATTCTTAATATACCATTCATATTTGTTAATAATGGATATGGCCATTGTTTATTGTATATAGAAGATATATATCCCCATGTGTAATAAAATATAGAAAATATACCTGTAGAAATAATAGTGCTTATTCTTGTACATCTACTATATATAATCTTACGTGTAAAACATTCATAGATCATACTAATTAGTGGAATAGTATGTATACAGTGGTTAGGGAATATTGGTGTTTGGTATTCTGGATCTTGTCTTGCAGAAAGTAATGTAGGTTTGAAAATACGTAATGGCCAATATAATAGTGTAACTAATATTTCTAAGCATAATGTTGTAAATAATGCTGTAGTATAAATCTTGTTGAATGTTTTCTTTTTTATCCTTCTGTCTATCTTATGCATAAAATCTATTATAATTTTTGTTTGTAAAATTGATACTGTTATTCCTAGTAGAATAGTGGTTATAGTTAGATAGAGAGAAATGTTTGTTAGATAGATATGTCTATTACCAAATTGATTATTATATAATTCTTTAACTTCTTCTGACATATATAGTGTACTACTGCCATATATTAATGCTATTAGGAATATTATACGTATAAGGTTAAATCCGGCTGTTTTGAGTGAAGAAGAGAAATCACTGATGTTATGCATAATGGTGTTTATCAGTAATCTATTTATTGATTAAAAATGATTTTGATCTAACTTTGGACAAGTGGTCGTGGGGTGGTAACAAAACTCTAAGCCTAGCGGGTTCGAATCCCTCATCCAGAAGAATTTTCAAAAAAGAGGTAGAAGAAGAGAAAAAAAAACGGTTGTTGTGTGGGTGAGGGTTTGATAGCGCAGCATTAACTGTGCCTTGTATGACAGGCCCATTACTAAATTAAAGTAGTGTTTAGCTGATGTAATTGCAATCACTGTATTGATTTGTGACTTGGCCAGTATTATGCCAAGAAAGAGGTTAGCAATCTCTGAAAAACTAAGATAGGGTGGTGGTGTATATCAGATGTAAAACCCTAACACTCTATAACATAGAATAAACGAGATTAATGCATATCTGGGGTGAAACTGGTTAGCACAAGTTTAGATGGGTTTTAGGAACCAAAGGTCATAGACCATGATAGGCCGCAACCAGCCAGGAGATTTATAATAAATAAAAGTTTTATTAATAAAAAAAGTTAAAAATGTTTATTGTTAGTAAAACAAATGATGTGATATATTAATGTAAATATATTAAAAATAATGATAATATTATTATTTAGTTAAATGTAATAAAGTTATAAATATATTATCATTATTTATTTTATTATCTTTTATTCTTTTATCCCATGGCGATGAAAAAAGTAAATAATAAATTTAATAAGAATAGATCTAATACTAATGATAAAGATAACAGAAATAAGTATAACAATGATAATAATAAACATAATAGAACTAACACTAGAGATAATAATAAATTTAACAAAAATAAGTATAATAACAATGATAATAATAACTATAATAGAACCAATACTAAAGACAATAATAAATATAATAGAACTAATAACAATAATAATAACTATAATCGAATTAACACGAAAGATAATAATAACTACAATAGAATTAACATTAGAACTAACACTAGAACCAATACTAAAGATAATAACATTAAAAATATATCATCTAATAACAATTTATTAAATAGAGAAAACAAAGAATCTATTATAGAAAAGAGTTTTAATGATAAAATAGATCATTCGAAAGTAGAAGTAAAGGATATAAGATATGAGATGGATACTCTGTATAATATAATAATGGATAAAGAATATAATTTATCTTTATCTATATATTTTATAGATGTATTATCTTTAAATATGAATTCTAAGCATGTAACGGATTTTATAAATTTATTATTTAAAATAATTTCTTGTAAGCGAGCTTCTAAGTATTTAATTTATAATTTAAGAATTATACATTGTATTTTACGTTTGAAATATTTTATACCGTTGACTGTGGAATTATTGGTTATTTTGAAAAATGGTATAAAATTGAAATCTAATATTACGGGCAAGAAAATATCTTATGAGAATATAAAAATAGATTCGGATAGAGTGGATTCTTTGGAATATAGGAATTTTGTTATTTCTGAATCTTTAAAATTATTATTTTCTCATATTAATTCATTTTCTAATACTCTTGCGTTTCCTGAGCTTTCAAAGATTGTGATGGAAGAATTGAAGAATGTACGGATAAAAGAATTTGATGAGGTGGTAAAGGAGATAATAGGTATGGTGGATAAACATTCTAAGTATGTTATGGAAGAAAGGGAAAAGAAGGTTAAGGAATGTAGTTTGTTAAAAATATCTGAACGAAATAAAAAATAATTTATTTAGAGCTTTCTTCTTCTCTACATTTATTGCATATCCAATCACCGTATGGTTGTTCTGTTAATCCTATACATTTATAATGATACCATTCAACATCACATTGTTCATTATCACATGCTATCATATTATCGGATATATCACTTTGACAAATACAATATTTTCTTCTTTCATCTTCCATTGCCTCTTCTATTTCCGTTAAATTTTTTATTTTTTCATTTAAAGCTGATTTTGCTATTGTTTCATTAAAAAGATCACATTCTTTGGGAACCAATTGCATATGGTCTTCTAAATAATTTATAGTACTTTCTACCACTGTTTTATATTTTCTATCATCTTCATAAAGATTAAGAAGAAGATTGTTCAATTCTGAAACCTTTGCATCCGAAACACTATCTTCTGAAATATTGGAGAGTATGGATTTTAAATTCTTGTTAATCTTATTAGAATGGTTTTCAATATCTTTAAGATCAGTAAATGTTTTTTGGATAATAGTATTTGCATCTTCTAATGCTTCTATTGAGTCTTTGTAAATTGTCATGGGTGTTTTGATAGTAATGATGGAAAATAAAAAATAAGCGAAAAAATGTAATAAAATATAATAAAACGAAATAAAAGATTTTGTAATGAAAATTGTTTTAGAAGAGAAATTAAATTCAAAATTAATATGATGTTTTAAAAATAAAATAAAATTTTGTAATTTCTAATATTATCAAATATATTAATTTAATATATTATATTTATGATTGTATATTCTAAAGGTATTTTATATATTATAAAAAAATATTTATATCATAATAATAATGTATATTATTTTCTTATGTTAAAAAAAATAAATATATGTTTTTTTTTGTTTTTTACCAGAAAAGGAAACAATAATATTTAATAGTGTTATGTATATATAATTTTAAATAACTTTTATTTTTATTTATTGTATATTTTTCTTCACTTCTCATATTACTTCTTATTATTATAATTCAAATAACCATTTAATAATCAATCATAACTCATATTATCTATTCATATTATAATTGATGTAATGTAATATCATTGTAAATAGCTATTTTTAAAATCTTTTAGGTACTTAGAAATAATATCTAATAATTTAGTATTTCCGTCATTACTTTCACAACTATGGTTACTCTCGATATCATAAATTATACTATTATTTATTAATTTTAATTTATCTCTGTTATCATTTACTGTAAATTCATCGTATATAGAATTTATTATCACTATTTTAGTATCTTTTTTATTTAAATTATAAAAAAAAATATTTGGCAGATCTGAAGAGAAGAGATCATCTTTTCCGTTAGGTAGTACTAAATCTAAAAATCTTTCAGATTTTATTTTTACACCTTCGTAAAGAAATGGTAAAATGCCTGTTGTTTTCTGTGCAATAGCAATTTCGTTTTTCAAATTGTTATTATATTTTTCTGTGCATTCTCTATCACTGACAGGTCCTTGTAGAATAATTGTGTGTATTTTAATATTTGAATTATTAAGTAAATATATTGAAATTTGACATCCTGTGGAATGTCCAATGAGAAATATATTTTTCAGTTCAAAAAATTCTATAAGTTTTTTAATATCTGAAATATCATCGTCTAATGTGTATAATCCAAAATCGGGATATGATTGAAGTTTGGGTGAAATGCAAAATATGTTGTTTTTAGTGCAAAATGACATTATAAGGTGTTGGTAATCCGGGGAAAGCATATCACCACCCATTCCAGATAGTAGGATGACGGCATTGTTGCTTTTTATGTTGTTATGTATTGCAGGTAACTTATTTGAACTATCGTATATTGTTTGTTGATTATCCATGGTTGTATAAATTTTTATAATTTTAAATAAAACTTTTGTTTATAGATGTTACAGCATGTTGCAAACTAACTAAAACGGGTGGTTTTAAAAATACCAATATATTTTTATTAATTGGTTTTGGTAAATATATTTATTAACCTTGTATTACCTTACGTTTCAGCGTATTAGGATTTTATTTATATTTTTTAAAAGTATTTATTTTAAAAAAATTCCGTGAATATTTTAAATTTTATTTTTTTCATCTTGTGTTTTATTTTCTATTTTCTGTTTATCTATATGCATTTTTCTTGTATGTTGTTTAACCTTTCTACTCTCATCAAACTCTTTCCCACAGACTTCACATTTATGCATAATTATTTCCTTCTTAACCTTTAGCTGTGGTTTTTCATCTGACGCCCAAACCATTATTTTTATAGGATATCCATTTATTGTTTCTATCTCAACTTCTTTTCTATAAAATTTTCTCATTTTTACTTTTTTCTGCTCTTGTACTGCAACATATTGATTTTTAGCTATTAAAGTTGATTCAGAAAGTTTACTGCGTTTGGGTGTATTATCGGTGTCAATAGACATGGAGTTGTTTTTTTTAATTATTGAATATTGATGAAAATATGTTTCTGAAATAATTGATATTATTTTAAAATGAAAAAAATAATATTTTTTTAAATGAGATTATAATAGTGCGTTTTTGGTATAAATATTGTTTGTCTCTTTATTTGTTTGTAAAATATTTTATGATTTTTTAAAAAATGAAGTATAAGTAAAATATATTTGTGTTATTTTAAATCATTATATAGAAATATTTATAAATTAAATAATATCAAATAGTATTTTAAATGAACTTTTTATTTATAGAAAGTTTTGGTTTATTTTCCATTAGCGAAGAAAAGGAAGACCCAATCTTTCATCCACTTAATACTGTGGTCGTGTGGTTATAGAAATTTATGAGAAGTTATTATTTGTCCCATCTTCTTTATAAATTATATTTAACTTATACCATTTAACTTCACTAAATATATATACATTAATTTCGTTTTATTTATATATTAGAATCTTAAGATTTTGTTTATGAAAGACATTACTGAACATCACATATTCTTAAAATTTATAAATCTCGTCTTTGATGTGACAATGGTTGTGTTAGGAATCAATAGATATATTGTAAACACACTAACTAATCATCATATAAACATGATGTATATGTATAGTTATGTTATGCTATCGAATCTTCAGCTTAATCAATTCATCTTATTATTCTATCTGCTTCTACTTTTTTCTTTTGAAAAATATTGCTTATGTAAATGATTCAAAACCGCCATTCCGTGGATTTTAGTTATCATCCTAAAATAATAATATTATTGAAATATTTAAGTTGCTAATTAAACATTAATAATATCTTTGTATTTTTAGATAATTAACCATCTTTCATTAACCATTGGTATGTAATAGTTAAAATAAATATTGTAAAATAGTTTAATTTTTTAAAAAATATTTTTTTTTATTTACTCTGTATATTTATTACACAGGCAAAAACAAGGAGCAAAATATAAAAGGAAAAAAATATATTTTCAATTATAAATAAAATTTATTTGTATTTATAGAAAATTAATCACTAATTATAAAAATGATAAATGAATATGCTATTGTTTGAACGCTAAAATTGTTTTATTTTATTTTTTATCTTGAAACACTCTCGTTTTATATTTAACAGAAACTTTTATTTTATTTTTAATAATAACAAATTAAATGCTTTTTGATAACAGGGGGAAAAATATTATGAAGAATGGTGACATAGTTGGGAATTATAAAATTGTTTTAGAGTTGGGAAGAGGTAGCTTTGGTATTGTCTACGAAGTAAAAGATGTAAATAAAAAAAAGATATATGCTATGAAAATGGAAATAAGTAAAGAAAATACAAATAGTCAATTAAAGAATGAATATGCTGCATACAGAACTCTTGCAGGCTGCTTTGGAATACCTAAAGTATATGCATTTGGTGTGCATCAGAAGAGATATTATTTAGTGTTAGATAGATTAGGTGTTAGCCTTCAATCAATCTTTGAAAAAAGAGGAAAATGTTTTAGTATTAAAACAATATGTTTGATAGGAAAGAAAATTATACAATGTTTGAAAGAAATACATGAAAAAGGGAAATTATACAGAGATATGAAACCTGAAAATATTTTAGTGGATTATTCTGATAGCAAACAATTATATCTTGTAGATTTTGGAATGTCAAAAGATTATCTTGATCCATCAACAAATGAACATATCCCACTGATAAATAATAAAAAATTAACAGGCACGGCTAGATATGCTTCAGTTAATACTCATGCTGGTCTGGAACAAAGCAGGAGAGATGATTTAGAAAACCTGGGATATGTACTGGTATACTTTGCCCAAGGTACACTTCCATGGGTAGGAATTCAAGCAGCCACAGGAAAAGAAAAATATAGAATGATTGCAAAAAAGAAAGCGTCTGTTTCTAATGAAGTATTATGTCAAGGAATAACAGGAGAAAAATATTTTATTAGGTATTTTAAATATGTTAAAGGTCTTAAATTCAATGACGAGCCAGATTATAAATTTCTAATATCAATCTTTGACAAAATTCTTCATAAATATAAATATGCAGACGATTCTCGTTATGATTGGATCTGTGTAGATGGTTCTGAATCTTCAGCAGATGGGAAGAAAACGAAAAAAGGAGGAATATGGAAGAGATTTAAAGATATCTTAAGTGGTTGCCATTCCGAAAAATAGAATTATATAAAAATATTTATAAATTACTTCAATGATATTTAATTATTTTTTAAACATCTCAGCCATTCTTTTTAAATCCTCGGGTGATTTATCTTTCATAAAGTTTTGCGCCATTTGAATTAATTCTGGATTATTTAAAAGAGCACTGATATCTTTTTCTTTAAAATCTTCTCCAACAGATCCATTATCTTGTTGTTTCAATGATTGGATCTTTTGTTTTATTTTGATATCATCAGGATTGATTTTAAGAATCTCCTCATATACTTTGATTTCTTCATCCTTATCTATTTCACTATAAAAGCCTGCCAAACGATAATATACTTTTAAAAACTGAGGGTTAATTTTTATTGCTTCCTCACAATCCTTGATTGCTTCTTCTATTTTCTTTAGTTTTCCATATGCTGCAGCTCTATTAGAATAAAAAATCTCGTTATTGGGATCATTTTTCAATGCTAAGCTGTAGTTCTCAACTGCAGCTTTAAAATTTCCAGATTTAAAGTCTTTGTTTCCTTTTTCCTTATATTCTTCTGCAAGTTTTTTATCAACCGATTTTTCTGCTTTATCCTTAGCTTTTTCGATAATACTAATCAATTGGTTATATTCATCCTGTTCAAAATATTTTTTATGCTCTTCAATATTTTCTAGTAATTTATTAAAATCCATGTTAGAGGATAAAAATAAATTTTATTAATTAAATTTTTGTTTAAATTTCAAAAGAAAAATTAACATCTTAACCATTAAATATCATAATCAATTAAAATAAGAATTAATTATTTAAATTTCAATAACAGTAGAATCTATTAAATATTTTTCATTGATTAAAAATTTCATAGTACAAAAATAATTTTTTATAGAAGAATTATCTCTTGTTTGTATTTCACATTTTATTTCTATTTTATTTCTTTTTACGTCCCCAGATTCTATATTTCTGATATCTATAATACTTCCTTTTATCCCCGAAAATAAATCCTTATTATTTTTTATTATCTCGGATATTTGTGATTCAATTTCCTCAATCAAATGTTCATATTTTCCGTATCGAAATTTTAGAAAAGGATAAAAGAGATATGATTTTATTTTACTTAATAAAGAGAATTTTTGTGGTAAATTGGATATATTTTTCAAAGGTTCTGGATTATGTATACCTCCATAATACTGTGGTATAATTTTATCAAATTTATTTTCTATTATCTGTGATATCTTAGATTGAAAATATAAATTTCTTAAAGTTTCATGAGTTTTTAAAAGAGGGAAAGAAAGAATCTTCA